>JABASI010000156.1:0-52102 GCA_019776505.1 Tomocerus nigrus
GGTAATTTGTGGTGAGCTTCAATTTACAATTTTAAAATATGTATCTACATTACACAACAACTAAAGCTCAGCAAAATCAGCATGGAAATTATCTGCAACTACATTTTCTATCGACAATATTCATTCATAAACTACGAACTATGAATACATAGATGTAAGGTATACAAATTTGCCTTTGAAAAGGTACTGAGCCTGAGCTCTTGAAGAATGGCCTTGATTTCTTGATCAATTCTCTTTCATAATAGAAAAGGCATAAATATTGACAGGCAGTATAATTCTCTGAGGATTTTCGCAGTGTTGATGCTCAAGCTTCTGTTACTGAATAAAAAATTACGCTACAAGGTAGCAATGAAGAACAGGATGAAAAATTAAAAAGATAATTTACTATGCACCACCCCCGCAGAGAATTTTATTATTCTACAGAACAACGAAACCTAAAAACTCGTCCCAAATTAACTAACTCTGTCTGTACAACAATGTTAACTAGGAAGTAGGTGATTAAATCATTATTAGGCTTAAAAGAGAAGTGTCAATCCTTGATTATATACAACTTGGCTTCACAGAAGGCAAGTCAACTTCCAACGTATAAAATAAAAGCAAATTCAAAATGACATTTGGTTTTCACAAATTCTTAAATAATTGAATCGACTGCTTCATTCTCCACGCCAATCATCATCAATCAAGCCTAGACCTAACATTGTTCTCCAACATTGCATGTAGAATCATCGTGTTGTTTCACATCAAACTCCCGTGAATAACACAGGAAAGCAACAGACAAGCTCTTTGTAAATACTAAATAGTTAACAATACACTGCATTTATAAATGCAGCACAAGTCTGGCGACTACCCATTATATTTACTATTAAATTTCTACTAGATTTCAATTCTTCCAATTACATCCTTTATCGCTACTCCGTACATTTCGGCCAATTGTTTTTTACAGTGTTTTTCTGTTCTTATATCAGATGCAACATGCAACGTGGGTATGCCAAATATTTATGAACCTGACTAGTATGAGTAGTGTGACTGCTAGACATTAATTGTATACAACACACACGAGTTATGTCAGTAGTGTAATTTTTTCATTAGCGTTTCTTCTAACATACCCACCGAACGGATGCGCTGCTAACATCATCCAATAGCATGTACAATGCGATGGATTAAGCAGACGGCAAATAAAAATTAACATAATGTGGTGCACAGAGACCTAAATCANCCACCGAACGGATGCGCTGCTAACATCATCCAATAGCATGTACAATGCGATGGATTAAGCAGACGGCAAATAAAAATTAACATAATGTGGTGCACAGAGACCTAAATCATTGCATTTTTCAGTCAAATCCATGAATCACTACTGTTCGTTCACGATACAGTAAAAAACTGGAAAGGTTTCCTAAGACTTGTTTCGGAATTTTATGGCGAATATTCCAATATTTACGATGATTAAAATTGCATACTTACGGATTTACACATGTTCTAGGGACATAACGACACAACATGAAGTTTTTGCGCAACTTGGATTTTAAATTCAATCATCCATATTTAACTCTATAGCGCATATTATGATTCCTATGATGATTTTATGGCTAATGCTGTGTCGCAGTTAAGATGAGTTTTTTAATACAATACAAAAGTATTAAGCCTACTTGTCCTACACTACAACTCTGAATGGCAGCCTCAACTTATCTAGCAGACTATCTGCATTGCTTAATATGTTCAAATTTATAAAGCACAACAAAAAATGAATTTAGAAATGACAAAAATTATTTAACTGTGGTTTTCGATTTTAATTCTGGTTATCGATTGAATGTACAAAAATTAAATACATGATTAATTATAATACGTAAAGATTACCTGTTATTAAACAATTTTAACTACCTATACTGGACTACAGGTTAATGTGCTAACCTGGAACCCGGGTACCACCACTGGAAGTACTGGAAATGCCCGTATTCCACTAGAAGCGATATTTAGCGGGTGCATAGCGGAACTGACACTCAGGCATAAAGCAGACGAAAGGACAATGAGAATGCATACATGTGTGAAACTTACAATAAAATGCCTCAATTTCTCCATTTTATGTTTTCCCATCCAGTTTTCATTGATTGAGGGGTCCCACCTGGAGTGAGAAACGAGACGATTTCTTTCCTGCATAAGTGATAACCATCTTTCATTCAAATTCAACCTGACTTTAACATCACTCCCAGCCCAAACGCAAAGAAGGTAAGACAAGACAAATCCAGTTCGTAAAAAGAAAAGGTAAAATATTAAATTGAGGGTTTAATATCTGATTTTACGATTGAGTCCACAGTAAGTACATGCAATTGTTTCATATAACAATACGCATGAATAGAAGCGACAATTGAGGCGTTACAGGCATAAGGAAATATTAAAACTATATCGAACGAAGCTTCGAGATTATACCTAACACTTGAATGCTATCTACAAATGGTCATCTGTAATAGACAGTAAAAGGAAATAATAAGACAACAACAAACAACTCGTTTGAATATCTAAGCTTAGAGCATTTTACTAGGAAAGTCTTCTTTGCTCCCCTACATTAAATATTATAATAATTTTTTATGTTGATCATGTCCAGTTTATTTCTTTGATTCCCTATGCGCAAGGTAGTACATGTAGGTACCTTTGGGTATTAAATGGAGTTCTGGGGTTCTGCCAGCTGAAGGCAGTCGTAATATTTTTCAGTATTGCCGTGTAAATAAAATTGAGGAAACAATCCTGAATTTTGTGTACTTATGGACATTTATCTTGTCAGTTTAGTAAGGAACTGGGTTCTTTGTCATAATTTTGTGTACACGGGACAGCATTTCATTACATGTATCTACGTAGGTTGCTACTAATGATATGGTCTTAAAGATCTCAGTATATACTCAACAGCCATATAAAGAAATGGTTGTTAAATGCACCATCTAATAAGTTGATTTTAATAAATGTGGTGGTTTGGCTCTGTCTTGTCTGACTTGACTTTGTTAAGTTGACTGATGCATAGCTACTTGATAACAGACTTACAAGACAAGGTTGTACTTTATACAAATGAACTCACCTTTGCGTAAAGAGTTCACACCTGGCTAGTATATAATGGTAGAGAAGAGCTATTATAATAAAACGTTAAGGGTAAGGGCAACCGTTTAGATAAAACAGTCAATTGAATCAATTTTCAAGTATGCAGCTAGGATTTTCATGTGTGCAGTGTAAATAACAGTGTGAAATAAATAAAATAAACCTGTCTAGTCTTGTGTGCGAGAAAGAAGAAAAGCTCTTGCTCCATGTGCATGATATGATATGTAGTTAAGTATAGTAGTTAACCTTTTACAATATGACTGTAGCAAATCTAATCTGAAGAGGAATAAAACAGAATAACAACTAAAAGTCAATTTTAATAATAAGAGAGTTGTTGAATTGCAATTGTTTAGTTAAGCTAACTGAGAAAACAACCTGTGGGTTGGCGTGAGTTCCATTTCTCTCGCCTTTCCACCTAAGAAAACTGAAAATGAAGATTGATCCTTTAGAGTAGAACGTGTGGTTAAAATACACACACACCTGGAACAAGAAGTTGTCGAGCTGAAGAAGGATTGCATTTCGTTGCGTGTTTGACCAGATAAGATATTCTGTATTTACACGCA
The DNA here is from genome assembly GCA_019776505.1 of Tomocerus nigrus. Classification (NCBI taxonomy): domain Eukaryota; kingdom Metazoa; phylum Arthropoda; class Collembola; order Entomobryomorpha; family Tomoceridae; genus Tomocerus; species Tomocerus nigrus. The sequence goes on from JABASI010000156.1 coordinate 3,648, forward strand.
TTTACGTCTACCTACCTGCTTGCCTACTGCACTCACCTTTAAATTCAACTACCTACCTATACACATGACTATTATTATCAGCTTTATGTGTATTTCAAGGGACTTTCTGTTCATTGTTCTTTTTCTTGCTTCCCTTTCTGTGCATACTTATCAGCACTCTTAGTCTAATATTTATGTATTTTGTTCCTTGACGACTTTCGTGCTCTGTTCCACCATTTTCTTATTCAATACTCATGATAATATTGTGGCATAAACGAATGTTTCTTTGCATGTTCTACTCTTGTTTCATTTAATTCGATTCTTTTACTCAAAGTATAATCTTGGAAAAGATTAGCTATGTGTTGATATTTTAGCCCTATTAATATCCCAGTTTTCAGTTACAATAACACGACAAAAAAATTTTATGACCCTTCACAGATATTCTCTCATTCTATTTAAGAAAACAGATTACGATTACATGTAAAATGTTTATTTGCTTATCCTCAGCATTACTTCTGTTCTGACAGGACTTATCTATTTGAAATGTACGTAATTTATTATTCATAAGATTGTGTATAATTTTCTAATCGTAAGAGGACACGGGACACGACACCTACACACTAATACCTTCATTTGGTAAAAAGAATTGTAAGCTATCTGCTTACAAATATCACCAAACTACCTACCATTGTCGAAGTGCTCAAACTCTTCACTGTTTGTTCGATACATTCACAACTAATAAGAGCGATTGTTATCGTCTGACAACCGTTAATATTGGACTTTCGTAGACAACACTATAATTTATATATTTAGAAGACACGTAAAACTAAGACTGAAAATATTCAAAAAGGGTAGCAGTCATAATTACAGTAAATTAGAATGCCATAAATGAATCCGCATTAAATTCAGGCTTTTATCTCTAACATTTTTGTAACTAGGTGGTATACTCATAATATCCTATTCCCCTGTATTGATAAGTAGTTTTTGGTTTAATTTTGTTCAAAGTTCAAAGACGTTCCTATTTATTATGTTTATAAGTATACTTCCGTAGGGAACAAAATAACATAAATTAGACATTGAATTTAATTAGTTATTTAATATATAGTGGCAGTTAAGGATATAGTTTGGTAGCATGTTTCTTGTTAAATGGCTACCTAAGGAGATGAGTATGTTACGGTAAGTTAAGTTTTTCGTTAAGTTTATTACAGAACTGACTGTGAGTGATGTTGGGAAAATATAAGAAGGTAGAAGTGGTTTTAGTAGTCCGCATTTGGATTGAAACAGTGATGGAGCGACTCATTTCTGAGCTTCATTTCGCTTTCTCCTATTGCATCACATTAAGGAAGGCATAAGATAGAAAAGATATAAAAGGAAGAAGTTATTAGATTTGAGTAGATGAGAGATGAAAGGAACTGAGCCCAAGTCAAATTGGTTTCCTTTTGGCTCATTATCATTGACAAATTCAGATTCACAAGTTGAGGAGACACATTCATTCATACATTCATCCATTTCACAGTGAAGCACTAAGGAACTAGCGAAGCAAATCATAGATTCCTCTATCCATAATCCAATAGTGTATGTATATATCATTAATAGGGATTTCTATCTACTAATATACAGCCCTACGTTATCAGAGTATGACACCTATATTATATAGTTTCAGACTAAGAGGAGAACGGTTCAATTATTATTTACAGAGTACAGAAAATTCAAGTGCTAAAGGCAGGCTCTTCTATTAAAAATATAGGAAGGATCAAGTATTTCTTTGCTATTTTTCTAATGGTAATAGTTCTTGTATTACGGATTGTGCCTAGAAATCTTGAAAGTAGTATTATTCTGTGACGAAATGGTGATTATATATTATTCTTAGATACCTACCTCCTTATATGTAGTATCTCCTAATGTAATTTCATTTAACCTGACATGAAAGAAAGAAAATGTAAAAATATGCCTGTAACGTTAATGCTTGTACAGATTACAGATACTATTCATAGTCTGTGTGTACACAGTGGTATGTGTGCAAAGGATAAGTTTCATTTATAATGAATAATGGGAGTATTACTGAAGATTTTTTAGCAATATAGTCGTGGATTGGTTTATAAGTTGAATATGGTTCGGTTTGCCTTGACTTCCTATTTGAAACTGAAGAAAAGAAAGAAGGAAAAGAGAAAACCAAAGACGAGGAAACTTTTTTAGTTTCGTTTTCATTCTTTTCTCTTGAACTTTCACTGGAAAGTTTCAATTCTTTTAATCTTTTCTCGTCCTAGGGTTTGGTTGGTTTGCCTTTCTACTCAAATTTGCTATTCTGTTAACGGGTTTCGTTTTCTTCGTCTCCCAGTGTTGACTACTTTCTCTTTCGTTACAGTTCAGCTGATCAGATACTTATATTATGAGTGAATGACGACTTGGTTTCACTATTCGCCATTACTGTACTCAGTTACAGAACACATCTAACTGTATACACTCTTCTAATTTATTATATGAATGAGAATGACGTATATGTATAAAGGACTGACATGTATAAAGTTTAACGTATCGCGACGCTTCAACTTCTCTTGTCAACTTAAATCTTGAAAAATTTAGTCTAAAATGAGTTAGAGCTATCAGAGTATTACACACCGTCCTTGATCTAAAGATCCTTTCACTTCCTTTTCTATTCCGAATTTGCTAACTGCTTTACTTAGGTATAAGTACTTTGTCTTAATTCCAGATCCAGTTCAACCCAACTCACTTTTATATGGCTCTGGGTGACTGAGTGACGACAGAAAAGGATTAAAGTTCCTTTAAAGGATAGAAATGGCCGGGAGCACATACATTAATTATAATAATTCCGACTTCAAGACATCAAAGTATTTTTTTGATTACTCTTTTAACCATGAAATCGTTAGCCTCACAATATATATTTGGACACTGAAATCTAATTGATTCTATACCTGAATTCAATGCAAATGATTGCAATCGCAAAACGGAACTTTGGTCAATTAATTTTTTAATAACTCATTTTTACCAAAAAGCTTTTTGCTTCAATCATTTTGAGTTCTGTGAATAATAGATTACAACATTTTGCTAGAACATTTAAAAATTATTTAGATGTGTGTAGGTTACATCCATTCAAAAATGACATGAAATTACTTATGGTACATTAAGTAGGTACATCTCCGTATGCTCGTCTAATTTATATTGATAAATGGCTAGCAGACAGTTGAGAAATTTCGTTATATTTTGTAAGAATATGTGAGCATTATCCATACATAGAGCAATGTCTAACCTTGGAGCAGAGTACTAATGTTGTCTGTATCATATTTTGATGGAATTGCTGGATAGGTTTGAATGTGCACGAACGCATTTCCCACTGTACTCTACTGATCTGATGTAGCTGAATTCGGTTGAAATACTTTTATTCATTCATTCATGGTCTGCCCTGCCTATTCTATCTAACGAAGCAAAGCCATGGTTATTGGTAGTTAGTGTTCTGCTCTATTCTGTCGATTTAGCTGTCATTTTATGAGGATCCGCAAGTTAAGGGAGAGAAAAAGCCCAATGACATCACTTCTTTCTGTCTAGTATTGCTTGCTCTACACTTTTGTATTTTCTACCAGTGTGGATGTGGACGGGGATGCTATGTACATCTGTAACTTGTGCAAAGATTTAACTAGTAGGTGATTGTGTATATAAGTGTATAGGTAATATAAAGAAGAACTTATATATATTGTATATAATGGATGTGATATTACATTATGTAGGTATGCCATATCTATCTGGAAACACAGAACGTAGATATTTGGTAAGTGGCAGCCAGGAATCTAACTCTCCGGCTCCCACACTCGGAGAGAATGAGCGAACGACAAGCAACTAGCCCGAGGAGGGATTAACCCGACCGGAAGATTTGGACAGATTAGTGATGCAGAATGAGGCTTCCCTTTCCTTCTACGTTAGATTGAGACCGACCTGATCTAAATTCCGGACTGATAGTGCAGATATACTACCCCAGAATGCTACGATATATAATATACACATATATATGCTAAGTACAGAAAGCAGGTATAAAAAATAATCTTGACGTAGTGCCTCCTGGCTTAGCTCTCAAACTACATTAGTACATGTCTTAGGTAGGTATGGTGTATAGGAAGATACATCTAAAGTTAAAAAAATAAGTAGAATTGTAGAATTGAAAGTTGAAACATAGGAGGTAACTGGAAACACATTATAAATAAAATGCGTATCTGTCTGTAATACTCAAAAAGGTTGCAATCTTCTGTTTACCTTGCCTTGGTCTACCGAAGACGATTTATTCGAAACTGAATCTACATCTATATTTAAAGTTTACAATACTTTAATATACTTATAAATACGGATGGAGCATTTACTTGAATCAAATCAATAGGACATTGGACAGTAACGTAATTATTCACAATTTACCTAAAAGCAATTTTAATCGTGAGATTATCTAAATATAGCTACTAGCAGTACTTTTCTGCCTATAATATTACAAATGGATTTGTTATTCGAAATCTGAATGAATCACTGTCAGGAAATGTAACATTGTAAACAGTGAGTGGAAGTATATTTTAATGTGGACACTGTAGGGCCTGGCCTGACCCGTCTGGTAGTCAAGCGAGTAGTGTGATTTCCTGGATTTGCAACGAATGCTAAGCAAAGAAAGAGAAGACAGATGAGAAGAGTAGAGAGACTTAGCCTAATATATGATATCTGTGGTGTAGTCTGGTTTTGACTGAGAACTAGTATCTTAGCCCGTTAAAGTTGCACAGATCCGTCCATAACCACTGATACAGATATTAGCTTCAGGGGTTAGTCTCTGTTCTATCTCTTTAAAATGGAAGTAGAAAGGAAAAGTAGTGCAAGTATTGGATGGAGAACTATCCATCTGCGGAATTACGGATCTTTCCCTTTGTGTACTGGCGTTTATATAATTTCTGCTTCCGTTGACTTGAATGTCCATATTACATTGTATTTTGGGTCTATTTCTCGATTAAATTGTGGTATCCAACTTACATTACTTACAATCCAATCCACATAATAATATCCCTGAGTCAGAGGATTGTAGACGACCAAAATTGGAGTCTCTATGGATTCTCTCTTGTGTGTTTCTAACGTTGAGCCTTCACGCTATAATGTTAAATAGTGTTCTTCTAGACAGAGTGTCCTAAATGTTTCTAAATAATACATCTTGTGGATGTGTAGAATATTCTAGTTACCTATATCAGTAACTATATCTATATAGGGCAATGGAGAAATATACTATAGTATCTTGTATAGTAATAAATAAATAAATATAAAGTGACCATTTGTAAGAGAAGTCGTGTTTCTTTCTGCACTAGGCAAAAGACTGCAGATATTATATTAGTCCACTATAATGTTGATCACGAGTTTAGTCGGGGAAAAGTGGGGCTCACGTTATATGATAACATTCCACGGCCATTGAGAATGTGCCGAATGGAAGCAGTCAAGTTCCAGGAACTCGGTCAAGTCAACTTAGGTCAGGCTACTCTCTCTACTTCTAACGCTTTCATGTAATGCAATTGGATCTAGACTGCAGACAGGATACAATGCCATTGACATCGGCTCTCTATACATGCATCCCTACATTTTCATCGAGTAAATACATAAATGCTTTCATTTTGCGAGAGAAGAGCCCTATAAATACTATTTTCTGTTTGTAGTGTCTGAAAGTACCTCGCTGGCAGCAAAAGTAATATTAAAGTCTGCGAGTTGGAGGAGGAAGAAGAGAAAAATAGTAAAACTGCTTACGCAGTTTCTGTCTCACTGTTTGTTGTGTGCTCTTGAACGCTCCGAAGAGGACTGAACTGGAAGAATATGGTGTAAGTGAGGCAAAGGCAAAATGTGATGAGATTTTATAGGGAAAGAGTATAGCTCTGTGTATACCTACCAACCAACAACATAGCCTGACATAACGTAGCAACTAGCCCTGGATTGGCCTACAGAAAAGAAGAGCTAAAGCTCGAGTACAAGTAGGATAGCACCACTAGAATCCCAAATCCTCAATTCTTCGGCATTCAGAAACGTAGAAAGATCTGAACTCTGTTCTGTCTGTGTGTGTGTGTGAAGTTCTTTGCAAGTTCCCCTCAGACTCAGCATGTCGAGTTACTCTCTCTCTCTCTCTCTCTCTCTGACTGTCTGTCTGTAGTAAGGACTGCTCTGTAGGTACTGGAATACTGAACAGAACACCAAACAAAACCATGCACAAGAGTTTTCTGTTCAGCAACGGACTTGTACGTTGGATTCTATGCGAGTATTTTATGTGCTCAGTCCTTCGCCTTCTCAGTCCAAGACTGCCTTTCGTGTCGGCAACAACTCCTCGCTCGATTATCCTTCCAGGATTTTGCTCTATATTCTACAACTACCCCTCTAATGTATAACTTTACATAACCAACGCAGAAAATTCCTTCAAAACTCCTGAAAAACTACACTTCTTAACAAGAAAACTCATTTTTCAGACAGAAAAGTTTTTCAGTGCACATCCTTTATATTCAATTGAAATATTCTTCAAACAACCGCATACAACATTTTTTTTGCAAACATCATCCTTACCAAGTATTGCAATTTGCACTGTTCTACGACTGTTGTTGCGGTCTTCGGCATTGTTATTTGTTTGAATCCGTTTTTCCCGCCGGTTCAGTTCATTAATTATCAGTGGAAATTTTTTTCTCATTTCATGTGAAACACTTAATTATACTAATACGGAGAAAATTGCTGTCAAATTGAAAATACACTCTTTTCCACTCGGGAAAATACGGATAACAGTGTATTTTGTAAAAGTGCATGATAATAGTGGTTTTGGAGTGTGAGTGAATAAGTTTTTCCAGCAACTCATGTGTGAAAATTTGAACTTTGCAAAGTAACTTTGTTGGAACGGAAAAAGGAGTTTTACCTTGTCAATTGGTACGCATCACAGTGTTTTATTCTGGATTTTACTCTAGTTTACTTTACATCACGTTGGATTTAGTTTCTTTGGCTTGAAATACATCTCATTCTCACTGTTTTTTATTCCTTTTCTCTTTTCTTCACCATCAACAATAAAATTCTGTCATAAATTACTCAATAAATTTCCTAGTAGCGCCTTTGGATTTTCGTCTCCGAGATCGTCTCAACCTACTTAAGCATAGAACGTAAACCTTCACAACTTCAAGAACAGCTCAAAAGAAAAGGAGTTGATAACTGAATTTCTTTCGAGTCTCGTAAAAATAGCTTCATACTCTTTATACATGTAGGTACTAATAGTGCAAATATGTAGCACATGACAAAACTGAGCCCGTATTAAACTGAACGCAACATTTGGGACTTTTCTATCTTTTCAGTAAACAAAGTTTAGTTGGACAGTTAAGACAACATAAAATAGGGAAATCTAAGGCACTTTGTTTTCCGGGCCTAGATATACACACACATTCATACATTTCCAAAATTTATAACCTCGTGTAAATCATGTTTACTTAGCCAGGTACATTTTCCAAAGTATTTCTCAACTCTTGCTGAATTCACCAACCAAGTCTGAGTTAGAACAGGCGCTGATAGATCTAAATAGAACGTATACAATAATATATCTGCGCAAATTGTCATTCTCTTACGACCAAATGCCAATGTCGACAAGAAGACAGTCTCTTTTGTTATTTTTAGTTTCAATGCTTTGTTGTCACGCAATAACAAACACCCAGTCGGTTTCCTTTAAATCTCTTCTTATAGTAGCTACTTGTTTCCCTTGTAATTTGCATTATTTTGCATTGTGCTGGAAACAAATGGAAAACTACTTTCCACGAGCACAACCAAACCATTTAGATTTTACTTGGTATTTATACTGAACATTCGTACTATTATCTGAAGTAGGTCCTAATACTATTCTTTGATATACAAATGAATAGTGAATAGACTATAAGATTTGCATTACTTAGAATTTTCCGAGCGGATCGGATCGTTTTCCATCCAGATTCCTAACTAATGGTGGTAACCAGACAATGTTCTTCCAGTTTCTCTTATCTACATCACATATCTGCTCAAAATATACAGTATGTAAAATTCTACATAAACTCACAACCTATCATTGGCGTCTTCAAAGACAAATGTTTGCATTTCTCACATTGCCTCAACTTAGGATTGCAAGAATTTGTGGTTTCGTTTTTTATGTGTATTTTTGCATCTTTGTTTGCAAGTTGCACTAAAAATCCTGCTATATATTCTTTTATATTGTTTTTGATTCAGACAATCTAGCTATAAGCAATAGGAATGGTTATTTATAGTAGATAGGTCGTTGTACACGTGTTTGATAAAACTCTTTAGCATACTGTATAAAGTATTGTAGGAAGAATGGGTTATTCTGTAAGTGTACGGGAAGTTTACAAAGTTGCATCATGAATGGACATCTTCAGTGATTATCTCACTCATTCCTTGGAGAGAAGTAGAGAGGATCCGAGGCAGTTTTGTCTTGCCTTTCCTCTGAGTTGACTTGAGATTAGATACTTTCAGAATAGAACTAGGAGTCTACGAGAGATTTGTTTGAAATCCCTATTTCATTTTGACTACTCTTCCCTTCTACTTAAACAAAACACATTCGTTATATAAAAAGGAAACAGGCTTCCTATCTTCCACTTCAATACTTCCAATTCCACCTAAATCTAAACAAAAAGAGTATAGAGAGATGTAAGTAGTCCGTAGGTGCCTAGAGATTTATCTCTACTTTAGGAATACCTACTATATTCCATGCATGTCTAGAATGTGCCTGCTTTACAGTGTATTTGAAGATGAGCTGATCTCTTGTTCTCTCTCTCTCTCTCTCTCTCTACTCCTTCTAGTCTTCTACTTTGTTTGATGCTTAGTGTTTCTTCGGTGTCTTATATTGTCTTCGCTACGTCAGTCTCTCACTCACTCAGTCAGTAGTGTGTTCCGTTTGTTTCATTCGTCATTCCAATCCCTTTGCGAATCATTCGTTTTCAACCAACTTTCAGTTTCTGTTTATAGGTACAAGTATTTTCCGCTCTACTACGATCTCTATTTGTTATGATGTTGCTTTGTTGCTCCTACACAAGGATACTTTCTCTATGCTGGACTCTTGTAACACCATCCTCAATCTGAAATTCAATTCCAGTTCGACACAACTTCACTTTCCCTTACTTTTACTCTACAAACCTAAAACTTAAATATAGGTTCACTCGTTCACTGAATGAAAACAGGCAAACTCTGCGCTTCAGTTACTTTCGCATTTATATTTTGCAAGGATTGTATTTTCCTTAGCTGAGTGCTTGCAACTTGCCCTAAGAAAGCATTATGCATGAAATTCTATATCCTATTAGCGTCCTTTTCCCTAATAGTATGTTACAGTTTGGCTAACATTTCTATTACATTGTCTATAAATCTTCACAGGCTACGATTTCCTTTCTATAACTTCATCTGGGCTAATAATCACTGCTAAATTTTAATTAGTTGAAATAGTAATTTGGTCTGTCATAATAACGTTATTCTCTTGAACGACACTAAGTACCTTCTCAGGATCATTAAGATAAACCCTATCTAAATGGCCTGTAACTATTTTACTTCAATTAAACTTTTATTACCAATTAAACGACATTAAATTCAAAAGTTTTAGCGCGTATAATTAACGGATTGCTTCAAATAATTTTGCATTAATATTATATGGTATAGGGCCGTATTTTATTATTAATATTTAGGAAGTATGACACTGTAAAGGAGTGCCCCAGGACTCGTTAGTGAAAATACACACTTGGGTTTATCCCAGTAAAGTTGAGTCAGTAGTCAGTAGGAGGATTCAATGTTTAGACAAGCTCTTTAGGGAAACGAATTTCAGTCGGAAGTGTTGTGCTGAAGTGCATAAGCTTCGGATTACGTTGATTGATTCGTTGCGATAAAATGATTTCGATCGGGCTGTTTAGGGGGTAGAGAGAGTACGAGTATCCCTCTACATTTTACTAAACATACGTATCAGGAATCTAGTCAGCTGAAACCTTAATGCCAATAGGCATAATCTAAAGCATAACTTCTGGTTTCCAACTTTTGCATCGAAACTATTTACATAATATTTCCTTAATTTACATAGTTTAAAGATACTTTTTCCTGACTACTATTATTATTACATGCATCAGAAGACGTGTAAATAAAACTTTCTTACACATTATTATGTTAACAACTATAGATGATAGATAGTGAACTCATGTACATAAAATACATGGCGAATTCATAAACTGCTTTTAGTTAAGGAGCTTGTGTTCGAGAAAATACCCGTGTATTTGCAGATGCGAACACATATGCAAATATAGAACTACCACATAGAGAAATCCAGTTTCCCTGCTACAAAAGAAAATGTCGAACAGATTTGTGTACTCGCCATATAGACATTTACTTGTGCCAAAGAAAAAATATAGTGTTTGTTTGCATTGCAATGCAAAATAATGTAAATCAACAAAACTCCTATTCTACTTACATACCTTATACCTACCTACTACTCAAAAAAGGTAAAAAAAGAAACATAGTATACAGGAGGCACCCGTAGCACTATTTTTATTCTATACTTCAGAAAAGTAGTTCTATACATGTGCCCTAAAAGAAAAAGACAAAAGTAAGGTTAAGTTTAGAGATGCCTAGTACCTGAATTCAGATATAGAGATATGTGCTACAGACATTACAGGGTTAGAGAGATATACGTGCATGTCAGTAGAGACGACTGAGTCGTGAACAATTCAAGCCTTAAGCTATCTTACATCTAACAATAAGTTAAACTGCTCACTTCTCTTTCCTAGTGTTTCAATCAGATTCTAAGTAGTCTCGTTTTCGAGAAAATATGTGCCCATATACATAGACATTGAAGTTCTTTATGAAACTTTGTTGAACGCGAATAGATATCCTATGTGTTCACTGTTCCTCTACTTATTTCTGTGTTAAGGATACAACATACAAGTTATAGCTAGGTGAGTCGGAACCTATACTACTGATAAAAGTAGGTACCGACTGCGTCCGTACCCATATTATTTACTTTCCTTATCCACTCCAGTTTTACCATATCATGTCAAACAAAAACCTAAAAGATCCTTACACTTGTTCCTAAGAAGGTATATCAGTTACCTTTGCTCGTGCACTGCTATGTGTTCCTTACGTAGTATATCTAAGGAAAGTAGCAAAGTATACAACTTCAAAAGCACTACGCTTTAAAAGGTATACACTTTAAGCTATAGCACATATCGATATCATTATTACGCTCTTTCATGGAAAATTTACATTTATTTTATCTTTATCTTGTGCTTAGCTTATACTAGCATCAATTTAGCATTTTCTTGTTACCCTGTTTTTTTCTGTTTATATTTATTAGTTGAGCTTTGCATATTGACGACAAACCATATTCTACTATATCCAATCAAATAGCCAGTACACTTATTTAAATGTTGATCACTTTTAGGGATCTGCATGGGCAACTTATTTCGGAGGATGCTAAAAGTTCATAGTTCCTTCGCAAAGATTACTGTTTTGAAATGTACACGGTGTAAACTGGGATTATTGTAAACGGTAAAGTTCATGTGAATACCTACTTATTAGCGTAGGAGTTTTATTCAAAAGTCAAGAGGAACATACGAGACTGTAATTGGACATCATATAAGGAAATATGTACGTAGATCCATGTTAAAGTTATTTAAGGGGCTCAAGAAAAATACATCGTAGAATTTGTGCATGGTAGCATTTTGTGAGCAGTGGATGAGTGATGAGTTGCGTTCAAGGTAGAAATACATCTGAGTTCAGGTTTATTATGAGATCCACACGGCACACGTAGCACTAAGCCAAGCAAGGAAGCCATGCCAAGGACGGTTACGCCAACAGCTAACAAAACAGGAAAGCAGAAACGTGTGCAACTGTATCTAACTAATCATATTTTGTGAATTTCTAGCCTGAGTCTTGCCTTCTATTCCAGTTTTGAGGAGAAGTGAACGTAAACTTAAATACTCGAGTCTGGACTATGGCAGAAAGACGAAATAACATTAGAGAAAAGAGGAAAATAGTTTTGCAGAACGCAGTGTTGAAGTTGTAGTGCACCCAAGGGCCCACTCCTTCCCATCTCATTCTCTTCTACATACAGATTATTATTAACTATATTATACATACATATTTATACCTATCTTCCCTTGTCTGCACTACAAACTCAATGTGAATATAAAGATGTAACAAGATTAAAACCAGACAGACATGGAGGTAACCTACTGTAAATAGATAGACCTACATAACAGAGACATCCTAGACATACATAATATTACCTCAACATTTCTTTTTCTGGAAAATTATTTTGATGAGAATTTTGAGAAGCTTTTCTATTGCGTTATCTTTTATATGAAAATAATTTGCAGAGAAATGAAACTACATACCAACCAAGACAGATATATCTGCAAAGTAGGCTACTTAAATATAGTGTATATACTTAATACCTAGTACCATTTTATAAGCTATCGTATAGTATGTGTCTATGTGAGACACAGATGAAAGGAACATTCGCGTTCTAACAATACCGAGAAATCAGTGAGCAACTAAATAAGTTTTTCCAAAACGAACGCATGACATGAATGAAACTAGAACGAGAAAACAACAAAGCACGAGAAAAGTTTCCCCTAAAAATATTATACATAACTAGATTGCTGAAATTATATAAAATGGGTAGCTTTCCTTTGATATACATAAATGCTTAATATAATAATATAGGTGGGTACCTAAGTACTTTGTTATTTACCGATAAACTATATACTATATGCACCTACTATATTCCATCAAAGTGGTTACCTTATAAGGAAATAGGATTATTTATAAATCTTAGCCCATTTTAGGTAGGACTTGGCGAAATTTGGTTCGGTTAAATTGCCTTTCACCGGGATGTTCTTGTCCGTATGTATTTACTCTGGTGATTCCTATATGACAGAAACAAGACTTGATGTCAAGCCTGCATGAATTTGTATGCAGTGCCAGTTGGTGGTCTGCCTCTCGTATCTTTCTCCACTATATAGGTATTCGTTGAAACCCAGTCTGTTTATCTATGTAGCTAATAGACATCTTTTTATAGATGGAATTTCTATTGTTAAAGGATGTATTTCTTGATAGTGATTGCGAGAAAACGATAAGGATACAAGTTCTATTGTCATAATGTGGGTTTCCGTGTTTGTGCAATGAGTTTCCCAGCGCGTGTGTTATAAGCTGGAAAGGATTCTGATGCTTTCGACCCAATTCGTGTTTGGATGTTAATAACAAGAAAATAATGGAGAAACAGAAAAGAAAGAGAGGGGCATGTCGTTAGTTTCCCACTTTGTGTATAAGATAAATTGAAAAGAAAGTAAGAATCTCAAATTACTCGTTCGAAACAACTAAGGAAAACGGCAACTGACTAAACAGGTTGGCTGCTGTACAAGTGTACACTATCCGCCGAATTGCTAGCACGAGGAACTATAATGCCTTGGACTTGACCAGTGTTCGTTTTCAAAACTTCAATTCTTTCGGGAAACAAGTTCTGCATGCATTGTTTGGAATTGATCTTAATCCAATTTGATTCTGCACGAAATTTTCTTTCACTACTTCCAAGTATATAGAACAGGGCACTTTTACACACGGGGATTACTTCTTTGATTTTTTGTATAAGTGTCTTAAGACATGTAGACAGATGCACACTACCTTGAATGCAATGCTATATGCAATAATGTAATTTACTTGACAACAGTACAGATATAATATAAAGAACTGTCCTTTGTCCTACATTTGCATCGCCTCCTAGTGCTGCATCTGACTAGCAGGAACATAAAGAGAGAAAGAGAGATCGAATGCATTTCTCCCTAAGGTATTGCAACAGTCAAGCTTGATAAAAGTGAAAATGTCGTAGAATAGTTGACAGTTGAGTCTGAACTCTAGTCAATTCAAGTCAACTCAACTTAACTTCTTAGTTTAAAAACTTTTTGTGCAAAAGAGAATTTTCCAGGGTTATACTGTCTATCTGTGTGCTTTATATGTGTTACATGTACTTATAGCTACGCTTGACTTGTGCAGTAATAAGAGTAAGAATTTGCGAAAACTTTTGCAAATCTGTTATACTAGAAGGTATATAGTTGTATAGCAAATGCAGCAATAGATGTTATAGTTATATAGTTTAATACATACATAGAAATATGTATGTACTTATTTACTTATAGCGTACCTACATTAAACTACTTACTCGCCTAAATAAATGTAACGGACAGTATATATGTTTCTGTGTTATATAAGATGTAGTAGTACAAATATCTTACACAGCACCAAGATATATATACATAAAAGGGAAAACTCGAGTTCCTTCCAGTCATTCATGTTCAGTTGCACCAGAATAATATTCGTCCGACTCGATTTCATCTAGTAGAGAGAATGTAGGAGAGTAAATGCAATGCATAGCCTAGCTCGACTTAGGGATGGCATAATACCATATTGCAAGGAAATGCAAAAAATGCTTTCTCCAGAACAACTAAGTAAGTAAAGCCAAAAAGCCTTGCAATGCATTTCGTTGCGTTGCGATTCGCTGCAAAGCTAAAGCCAAGAAGCTAGTTTGTTCACAGTCACATAACTACATGAAAAACACAGTGGAGACTAAAGCTGCATTTGACTGGAAGGATCTTTCTTCTTCTGTCTTTCTGATGCCTTTCTTTAGTTTCTTTCCACTGGGATTTCCATTTGATTGCCTTGTATCTGTAGCTAGGTATATTTGTGGATATGTCTTCTGTGTACATTAGATAGATACCTACACCACCACCCACCTATTCTTCTCCTTTTAACTTACTTCCATCATTCTATTATAGTCGAATATAGTCGTATTATGTTTTATTTGTCAATGTCTTATGAGTGCTATAATATAAACTGGAGTACCGAGAACTAAGTTGCTAGAAATCTATAGATAACTACGCAGTGAGTGCTTTATGTGTTTTAGCAATGGCTTTAGGGCTACTCTTGCCATTCAGTGTGACTCCTGTATAATGGCACTTAATACTTTGAATGCCTTTCTCAAACTCAATTGCAAATACCATATTATACCATATGCCATGCCATTCCATTCCTCCACTGGTCTATAGTCGCATAGTCAGTCGGTGCGGTGCATAGAACTCTGAGAAAACCAATTCTAAAAGCCAAAACCACTAAGTTAAATATATTAAAACGTTCAGCTTACAATTCCCGGACTTGTGTCTATAATATAGATTAGTATTGTGCAGTCAGAAGCATTGCATGTTCTAGCGCTGTTGCCTGTGCCTCGATGCATTTAACTTTTATTTCAACCATTGTTATGGCTTAAGAGATCTTAACGTAACTGATAAAGAACTGCCCCTTTTCTGTCTTCTATTTTATTGCATGAATGAAGTGCAATGCAAACCCAGTTAAACTGATACATGATGACGTGCATTCTAAATATTTTATTCTTACATCCAACTGTCTATTGTGTCTGTCTAGGCACAATAATTATTATTTTATTTTAATTCATGGCAATACAAACAAGATTTTGACATTCGTTTTACAGACATGGACAGCAAAGCTTCTATACGAATATAGGAAACAATTACATAATTTATGAGTCAAAAGGCTTTTTTTGGAAGGAAAGGAGCAGAAATAGTAACTTGATATTGATTGACTGGTAAAATTGACTTTAAATACACGAATGTGTAACTTGGAATTTGACATTTACATTTACATATTTGTTGTTTTTAAGTTACAAACTGCTATGAATTATTGAATTCTGTAACCCTAAATAAAAGTCACAAAAGAAATATACTTATCGTTAAAAATGTTTTTCTGTCTGTGTGTATTTTTCAGATCGGGGACAAAGGTTCGCTCAACTCGGATGAAACGGAGTATGAACATAAATATTGCATTGGCCTTAATAAAAGGGAAAAGTGCAGTGTTCTATGGTGGATGCATTGTACTGGATAAGAGATGAATTGTATCGCTTTGGGAGAGTAGAATTTGTTGAGCGAAGTGTCTATAGCGGTGGACAGACTGATCGATTGGAATCTAGGGAATAGCCAATATGTAATAGACCAGTGTCAAGCTGACAAAGTCGTTTTTAGAAGAAAGAAATCTTTTCCCGCAACTGTTAACCTGGAAATTCGTGTTCCACTCGACTTATGTACTGTTTAAAGTATAGAATTACTACTATATCTGTAATCCCGTCTAGGTTGTTGTAAAACTGGAAATAACTACTACAATATAATAATATAAGAGAGGATAGGGCTAAAGTGTACATAAGAGAGATAGATAAAGACGCCTCTTTTCGTTGATTCAACATTTGAAAAAAAATCATGCCATTCCTCAGAGTCTAAGTAAAGTTATCTGAGAAAATCGTTTACGAAGTCTGACACTTCTTTAGTGAAGCGCCACGCTAAAACTCTCGAAAGATTTGGGAGGGATATAAGAGTGTAAAAGAAGACATTAGATAAATATATTCTACTTTGTCGTATCCTCTACCAATCTGTCATCATAGTGTGGAACGAGTTCTCTCGCAAAAGATAAAGTAACCAGACTTTATTTATTAAAATCGTGTATCCTGTTATATTATATATAGTTGCCTTGTGTCTCTTTACTGGTATCTCATCTGCTAGTAAGAGAGATCTGAACTGATTCTGGCTTGACTTGTCTGCCTCTAGTGCACTAAAGCAACTAAAGTGGAGAGTGAATTGACTGGTTGGTAGGAGAAGGAGACACTTGTGCTAAAAATCCGAGTCATTCTTTATTAAGAATAAACTGGCAAATTGAAAAGGACTCTGCACATCCCATCACTCACTGGGTTTGCAACAAGGCAAAACAGAACGCTCTCTCCCCGTCTAAACTTCCTCAAGAAAACTAGAAGAAAAGAAGAGAGTGGAAAACAGTATTTGAAAGAGGTACCTATCGCAGAGGGCTGATAGGACTGTGAAACTTATTTTACAAGTCTAATATAGAAAAGTTACATTACTTCCGCTCTAAATACATTAGCGAGATCCCGGATTGCATTTCGCTCTTCTCGCTTTTCCTAAAAGAACCTAACTCTCAGTTTCTTCGCCAATCTATCTTGCAGATGCATATACACAGAAGTAATTTGAGAGAAGATCCGTAAGAAAAGAAATCAAAACTGATCTGGGAATCTGACGTAAACTAACATAAGAAAAGAAAAGCTGGGGCTTTAAATAAAACTTTCTTGACGAAATATTTACTTAGAACGAAGAAAAACTCTTTTCTCGAAGACGTGCGTATAGATAGGAGAAGAATTAGAGAGAGAGAGGGAGAAGAAGGTATGATATGAGCTATAATTTAAATTGGAATTAGTCAAAACCCAGCATTGATACACACTACAATATATAACACAATAGGAAAATAGTTATTGAAGATTCAGAGGCTACTATAGAAAAATGAAGTGAACTGAACCGAGAGTGAATAGAGGAGCGACGAGTGAACCCTCTTCAGAGTTTATAAGGCCAGATTCTTTAATTGTGCTTGAACATTGGAGAAAAGGAAGGTACATACATACACAGACAGAGTCTCTTATTCTCACCCTTAGTACGTCCTCTAAACCAGTGACAGCGCTCAAGAGATGAGACTTTGAAATTGAAAACCTTTTCTTGAGACTCTCGACTTATTATTACGTGTTATCAAAAGGAAAGGGTGCATCCTTTCATTGTGCTCATTGAAATCACGAGAACAGAGTCTGCCGAGAGGAAAAGCAAAGTATACACATACGCTGTGTGCTTTAGAGACAGACTCTTCTATTATGTATTAGTTGCATAACGTGCATATTATATCCAATCTTAAGAAAATCCTCCTCTATCATAATATTAGAATATAGCAGGTAAATTACATCCCATTCTTATATGTATCTACTAACTATTTGGATAGCATTGAAATTACAAACCGTGTATCACTACTTATATATTTAGGAGAGAATAGTGTGTTATCCAGAAAACCTAAGTTAACGTAATAATAGTATCAAGTAATGAAATAACAGAGGAAACTTGAGTCTCTCCTCATTCAATCCAGAATCCAGACTTACTATACTCTCATAGTGCACTGCTGTCCGTGTATAAAAAAGAGAAAAAGTGCTACATACTTCCAACACCATCTCCGCTCGCTACTTTAGTTTACTATACTTTACTGTGACAGTGAACCTCGTTGCAAGTTGAGCTAATTGTGTAGTGTTGGTGTCTGTCTGAAGTGAGATGATTAATGGGAATGAATGCCTTCTTGCATCTTTTCCTCACATAGTCCTCTTTCTCACACTTAAACTGCCACACCATACCGCATCTACACTCGCATTATACGAGCATTTCTAAGAACACTTCTATTCACTTAACTATCAAGAAGACAAGTCAAACCAAGCCAACTTAACTCTATATATAATAAAAGTAAGTTATAATATTCTATATACTTACTATACTGATACACAGACTGCCTCCTGGCTTCCCTTCCTCGATCTAATAAGGAAATAAGAAACTTTCCAAAGCATTCTTTGCCTTCCTCAGCTTTTTAAGCTCAAAATATCAGAGTTTATTTTACCATCACTATAATCATCCGAACCGAAGACATAGCATACATACCGAGTGAATCATTTTATATATTAATCAAGAAACACACACACGTACAATTCCTCTTTCCTCCCTCTACTCTTCTGCTCAAGCAGAAATTCAATAAGAAAACTGAATTTCCTAAATTGGATCTAGAAATAAGAAAACTAACAGAGTTACTATATCGCTGTAATTAATAATATCGGCGCATTTCTGGAATTCTTTAACAGTTCATATTAGATAATTCTTCTAAGTGTACCAGTCATCATTGCCAGATACAAGTTCAGTGATTTGAATTAATCTACGAAGCCAATTCAAAGTGAAAATCAACTCATAGCTTTGTTACATACAAGATTTAATATCAGATAATACAATAAAACGGTTCGTCAATTCTATTGATTATTGTGGTAAATTAAATGCTAATGAAGTATTAAGTTTAAGTACTATACTCTTGCTTGATATGATAAAGAAAGGAACACAGGCAATAATTGATGGTACTGTTTCAAATGCAGATACTTAAACATTTACTAATCTGACAAATCTTGACAACCTGACTTCTATACGAAGTTAATTCAAAAGACTAAAAAAAATCCTGAGTTACTATCTGATTCTAATTAGAGCCAACGAAGGATTCAGATGTACTGATAGCTTGCAAGTGAAAAGATCAGTGCACAAGATATTGAAATACTGAACTGTTGCACAATTGCTTTCAAAATTCAATCCGAGGATTTTCCATGGGGAATCAACTGTCTCTAAGATTTTCTATCTTTGTTACAGTCAAAGAATTGTGAGTGGTCTGTCAAATAGGATTTCTAGTTTCTTTACAAGATTTATTCAAAATGACGAAATCTCATCGAAATTCAGAAACTATCTGCTGCGGCAGTAGATGTAATAGTGGAACTAGCCGAATTTCTCTAAATCGAGTGCTACTACATGCTTTGATCATCCTCCTCGCTCAATTCTGCTGGATGCCAACTAAATGTTCATGCAAAAATCCAGGACATTCAAGAAGGTAAGACTATTCTTAACTATTGCATCATCTCACTTATTTTCTCTATATTTGCATCGATCGTATTAGTAATATTATTCGGTTACAGTTACAGCAAGCTACCTCAATATACCACTTACATATACTGTCCAATGAAAAAACTCCACCCATATAAAAAAAATTCAAATATTTAAAAAACATTTTGCTGAATTAATGGCAAACAGCTAATACATTCATTTTCAATATAATTTTTATATTTTTTCCATTCATTACAAACAAAATTAGTACTACCTATTGTAAAATACTAATAAGATTCTGATAAATATTTTTATTCCTTCACTGGAGTATTCAAGTTTTTTACTTTCGTTGGATACATGCATCTGCTAAACAGCTACTTAGGGTTAAGATTACATTTGCATAATTTATGGTAATGCGTGTATGCTGCCTGTTGATACTATTTCGTATTTCATCGTATTGCAAGAGAGACGTTGTTTGAAATGAGATTTGGTACACCTGCTCGGTACCGTTACCTTTAGCCTTTAACGTAAAGCCAACAGGGAGATTAGATATGAAGAATTGTCGCATCTGTTTCATGTACCAAGAGAATAGTTTAGAAATGGTGATAGTTAGCAATAACCTAGGCATGACAGTCTTGTTATGAACTGGTAAACATGCTCTTCATTCAGGCAGCGGCAACCGGTAAGAATAGTTTCGAGAAGCGGAAGGGATTCTTTGGTGCTGTCTGCTCAATCTGCGTGTGGTGGATGACTTGTGACTTGTCAAACCGCAGGGAAGGCTATTAATATCCAATTTAAGAGTAAGAACTAGGATATAACACCACGGAAAAAATCCTTCCCTAACACTGGGCTACACTTTCCATACTATTTCTCCGTCCCAGTCTACATACATGTAGTGTAATCAAGCGTATCTAAAAAATCAGGGAGCTTGATGCTCATTAAAATAAATACTCCTTCTGCGTGGCTAGTGACGAAATGTGGTTTCCTCCATTGCTCACTGAAACATTATACACGTAATTCATTAGGCTTCTTTTAATTTCCTTTTTAATACATCATCCCTTAGCATTTAAGATTTATTTACGCATTGATCTCTTTTAAGGTCACTTTTATCCTTAATTACAATAATGATTTTTTGAGCCTTGAAGCATTATACAATTAAGAACTTAACTTTCGCTTAACTTAAACTGATATATTTTTCATCTCCTGAAGGGAATTTTAGCAATTATTTCAGTAACTAAATATTAGTCACGGGGGTAATAGTATGATACTATGGAGCAAATTACTTGTTTGTGAGCCATTTCATCTTTCATTAATCTATGTATATTTTCCTATTCAAGTAATACTACCTAGCTGGAAATAACGTTAAGTGTATTTTTAGTTCATAAATAGAATCAGAGAATGATATTTATTGGGTCAACTTGCGGGGTATCTATTTTGTCACATATAGCTATACATGTCTATTGGCTCTGTATTGATTGATATGGCAAAGTAGAGTGCAAAGGAGATCTAATAACAACAAGAGATTGAGTTTGGAAAGATGAACCCATGTCGTGCTTGTTAAGATTGATATGAGAATTCTTATTTGGCCAACTAGGAAAGGAAGGTAAATAGAGAGTAGTTATAGAGAGGGCTGGAGGAGGGCAGGATGACAACACAGATCTAATAGAGTCGAGTAGTCGTGTATTACGTAATAGAAGGAGGGCATGGATGGGAAAGGGACATGAAATGATCGTCGGATGCTCTACTCTGCTCTGATGGCATGGCGGTGGTTCTACTTGATGTGTTGCATTAGAAATGTCAATCATTATGCATTTGCACGTCTGTCTCGTCTCAGCTCGGCTCAACTCAACTCTCCGTCTTCTCCACTCTAAGCCGCATAGGATGGAAAATTCTGCGAGATGGAATTCTGTCCAGGTCTTTGGTTTTCACAAGATCACATCATGCGAAAGAAGGTAGTAGTGGTTGAATGGTGTTGCTATCTCCTCCTGCATACCCATGCACTAAACCTGAACTGAACCGACTCAAGATACTGAGAATGAAGAAGCAATCTTGAAATATTCTTGCTCTCTCTCTCTCTCTCTCTCTTCTGTTATGTAAGTAACTACGTTATGTTAGCAGCTCTCACTTTTGGTTTCCCTGTCTTTTCTCCACCATTTCCATACAAGCAACTGACTATATCTATGGTCTATACCTATAGACAAAGCTATATACTTACATACACACAGGACACATGTAGAAAGGAGTGAAAGAATATTCAAGTGAGAAAGGAAAGCTGAGAATGTGAGTTCTATCTATCTAACTATGTCTTCTGCTCTACTATAAATGCACGGCAGAACAGAAGAGAGGATTGAGCGACTCACTTTCACTGAAAATGTGGAAGAGTAGGAGACACTTCAGTTGACATGACACGACAGAGAAGACGCCGTGCGAATTCAATGCGATCCGATGCAATCTCTCCATGGAGGACGTTCTGTTTATGTTCTTACGTTCCATATAGACGAAGTATACTATAGTGTAACTCCTACTTAGAGACTCTCTCTATATTTTATTAAACTGTGTAGGTGTATTGCAAGGAGTAGGTAGGTACTTCTGAATAGTAGATTATTTCCCATTCACGTTTAACTATATAATATTATAGTCTTCTTATGATGTCTCTCGAGCTTCTTTACTCTACCTACTTATATGGATATGCTTCTCAGAGTGAGTGATTCAAAACTAACCATTTGGCGAAATCGAGGCGGAAGAGAAGACAAGAGCCAAAATATTCAGCCCTGTTCCGTTCAACTTGGTTAACTTCATTTTCCTATAGCTCACTCTAGCTAAACTGTATCATACATAACTCCTACACATTGCCATGTCTTTCTAAGACAATTGTATAACTAAAATCATGCTTGAACCAATAACGTTTTATTTATGCCAAATGGATTGACATGCAAACGGAGAGTAAGAATATTCCGACGAAAATGTCAATAAGTACCCTGTGAATCCATTGTGGAGGCGTATGCCCTATATTTATCCAGCTAAATTCCTTGCATATGTCGCCTATAAATTCAACGCCAAAATCATTTTATTTGCTGCATTCATCATGACGAACTGGATTGTAGAAATTAAGAATCCCCAAACACCCAATACTTTCTAAACACATGACTTTTACGAACATCGTCTGAAGTTATTATCTGCTTAATCCTGCAATAATTACAATGAAGATCAAAATTAAAATTATGTAGTCGTACAATTAATCTTTGGAACTATTGGAACTATGAATTACAATATCATCGTCACGATGTTTATTTTTGAACTAGGTAATTAGATGATAAATATTTTTGTAAGGAAAGTCTTGATTGTCTACTTCAAAGGAATTTTATATGACGTTTTTAGAGTGGGAGTTGTAAGCTGCAAGTTCTAACTAAAAAGGAATTATCAAATTCATTAACGAATATTACTTAGCCGTTTCATTGGGTTGGGGCTTATTTATATACTTATTGAACAAAGTAGCGAAAACTAACGAAGATTTGCTTTCTACGTGGGTAACTGGATTTGATATGAGGTAAAGCGATTAATATTTTATCTCATTGAATGCACCATTATGAGGATTATTATCCATTGTTTTCTGATTTGGTTAGTAAAGGAAGGAATGGAAAAGTCAATAAGCCTGTATAGCAAAAAGCTCTGGCTCCTGCACAGAATTTCCCTTTTGCGCATATCTACATAATATTTATTACTCGTGATCTCATAATAATATTGCCTACTTAAATAAACTAGTCGACTGGGACTGGTCTGACTGATAGGATTGGATGTGAGTGAGTGACTGTAAGTTGATGTTGAAGTAAGGAGGAAGATATAGCAAGGACGGTTGATATATGACGCATTGTTTTCTCATTGTGCCATTGTCTTTGAACGTCAAAGTCAAGTCTACGTTCAAAGAGAATTGTTTGATGAGTGAATTGACGGTAAAGAGCAGCGAGTGAGATGAGAGAGAAGTGACGCCCATTTTCAGCTAGATTGTCATTGTC
Organism: Tomocerus nigrus; assembly: GCA_019776505.1. Taxonomy (NCBI): domain Eukaryota; kingdom Metazoa; phylum Arthropoda; class Collembola; order Entomobryomorpha; family Tomoceridae; genus Tomocerus; species Tomocerus nigrus. The sequence goes on from JABASI010000156.1 coordinate 27,193, forward strand.
GGTTTAGTTTAGGTTTAACAAACCGTGGCATTATTGAGAGAGAGAGAGAGAGGAAAGGAACTTGGCTTTAGGTTTCATTCGTTTGCTTTTAATGTAAGTAGGTACATTTAGACTTCATACACTTACATTCTTATTGGACTGCTATAAATAGCACGGCTGTAGTAGATAGTTGAGTATAAGATGACCGAGTCTTGTGGTCCTTTCTCCAAATCCTCTCTCTTACTCTCATCCTTTTTCTCTGTGTTCATATAAAGAGTCTTTGTCTACTAATAGTAAAGAGCACGTGTCAAAATTCATTAGGACAGGAACTAATGGAGGCGGGTGTGTTGCATTATGGTCTCGTTCTCGCTCTTCTCTCGCTCTCTCTCTCTCTTACTCAGGAAAAAGAGTGTTAGTCAGCTTGCCTTTGCCATGGCTTAGTTCATCAGCACAAATGATCGTGTTTCAGGTTTTACTTTACTTTGCTCCGGCCAAACAGAAAACAATGTCTACAGACAGAACAGAAGAGTTGCGGGTAGTTTTTATAAGAAAATCCCCGACTAGGTCAAGTCCTTCTCTTTTCTTCTGAAAACTAAAAGAAAACTGTGTGCACTAGACACATACAGCAGTTTACAGTTTTCTTTCTCCACACTCTCAAGTGTACACTATAATGCACTTATAGAGTAGGTAGGTATTGTACCAGAGACACCATAAGGATCCATCTAATCGTAAGTAAGAAATGTGCCATCCATACAAAAGACGAAAAAGAACCTCAATCCTTATCAAGAGATGTAAGAAAGGAGAGCTGAAAGAAGTCAGTTATAATAAGACTTTCCATTTGCTACTCCTCTCTTGCACTTACGCTTATAATGTAACTCTCCTTAACTCAACTCAACATAACTTAGCCAAGAAAGTAGTAGAAGGTAGTGGTAGTGTGTCACTTATATGCATTGCATTGTCTGTAGCAGCAATATTAAAAGTGTTTGTGTACCTATTCTGTCTATATGTATGCATGTACTGTAGGTATGTATGTTTTAGTATTTCACTGCAGTTCCCTCCAATATACTTATCCCTGAAAACAGAGTTTTTGTCCTTTTCTTTCGACTTGGGACTTTCCCTCTGTTTTCCCACTATTTTCTCTTCTTTCCTTCTCCTGACTTTACCTACTTCTGTTTAATGCTACTGGCTTGGATTTGGATTTCCCTCATTCCTTTTCTCATATCGTAGGAGTGCGTACTAAACTAACAGAAACTGCGGAAAAGCAAAGTTTTACAGAGATATCTTGGAGAAATGACAGGAAGAGTGCATAGGACAGCATAGACTGACTCTCTTATATTTAGTATATCATACAGTAGTAAGTATTGTAGAAAATAGAGACTACGATGTGCTATTACTCCATATATAATGTATCAGTACAGGATATATGTTGTTTATATACATTATTTATATGGGTGCAAGTCGTTTTTGAAGTCAGTATATAATCCTATATTGGCTAAGCCTGGCAAAGACAACATCTTTGAAGAATTTCTTAGTTCAGCAAAAAGTAGTCTTTCTTTTAAGTTTACTTTAATGCAGCTAGTAGCATTGCAGAGATATATTATTTACTATTATTATAGCCGCCTTAACTAAAGATGCCCTTACGACTTACAGAATGGGACCCTCTCTGTGTTTTGTTATGTTATGCATTCGCCACAAGAGAGATTCATATTATAAGTAGTAGCTCTGCCACATATGAGACATAAATAGTATCAGTACACATTTTTTTGGTCTATGTAGGTATTACATAGTAGCCTATCTTTATGCTCACCATTTATACAATGTTGTAAAGTCTTATCCTTGGTATTTATATATAAATATATAAAAGTCTGTTGTGCATTTACAGTAGGGATATTCTGCACAAGGGCCAAACGAGGCCATTCACATCTCTACCCATGCAGTTTTCTGCACAATTTCATGGGAAAAAAAGGAGGGAAATAAAAGAGTCGAAAAGGGATTTCAACCAGCAGGCAAAGAAGGCATTGCTCTGTAAAGAGTCGAAACACCAAACCAAAGCTTCCTTCGATAAAACACACGAAGGAAAAGAAGAAGACTACCCATGTCTAATGTTTTCCTTTCCATTCTCAACAGTTTCTGTCATTTCCATTATGTATTTCTATTCTTTGTGCCCCTATGAATAAATTCATCCTATTGTTATTATTGAACTGACTGAACTAGTAGTATTTGCATTCTCAATGCGATATATACCCTCTGCTCAATAATGGAAACATCCCTTTGTATTCTTACATAACTACTTAGTACTTAATAAATAGAGGAAAGCAGATGACGACTGCTTTGTAGTGTAATTCAGAATTGTAATCTATGTACCTTTGTGAATTAATCGTACGTACTATTCAGAATGAAATGCAAGGTGCAGTCCAATGATAATAGAATGAAACCGCAGGTCATCTTATGCCTCTCTGTCAGCAGTGTTTTAATTAGAAAAGCAGAAAGGAGCCGGAGTAATTTCAATTCTATCTTTATGCAATGTTCAGCCAGTTGAGCTGATTGTGTTGTGATAGAGTGAATGGAGTTTAATGTTTGGTTGGATTGGATTTAAGAAAGTGTTTCTGCATCGCATCATCCCTTGAATTCCTTGTCTTTTCTGCATTACAAAGGCATTTGAAGTGCTGAGAGGAGGATTTATGGGTAAATAATGATTTGTTTTGCCGGCACGTGGGTTACAAGCTAAAAGGATCAACTAACAGTTAGCATAATGCTACTAAATACTTGAATGCCCTATTCAATCCAATATTCAATAGTTTCTCGCCTAGACAGTGTGTGCATCTCTAATGCAAGCAAGAGGAGGGGGATTGGCTAACTTTAAGTCTCTCGTTCTCTCTCTGTTTCTCTTCTAATTTAAAGATAGTACACACTATTCTAATACCTACTCTATACTTGTATGCACCTACCTATCTATATAAGTATGTTGGCAATATTGCATTAGAGTGCATAGCTTAGCGTGTGTTTTACTAAGCTGCGTATATGTAACTCATTTCAATTTTCTCCTAAACTAAACTTAAGTTCGGTTCAACTCAGACTTGAGAGTTTACTTTTCGAGTTTATTACAAGTCCTAATCTGGCGTCTGCCACGCAAACCATTCCATTCGTGGAGAGGAATTGCTAGGCGAGCAGGAACCACCAGATGTAAAGAGCCCTAATGAAATGTTTTGAATTTAATCCAGGGCTGCATTTAATTCGATTCGTGTAGGCAAATGTAAACGCCACAGCTCAGCTAACCAAACAAAACTGGAGTAACTAAGAAATTCGAGGTATTTGTAGTAGCAGTTAGAGCCTTACAACACTACCAAATACCTTCCTTACTGTATTAATGTACACAGGATTAAATATCTACCTACCTAAATACTTTGATAGGTACGTACGTCTATTGTATGTAATCATCTTGTAGACAGGTTGTATGCACTAGCTACGTGTTTGCTAGGTGGTCGACTCTCCTTCTCCACTATCAAGAAACATAAATCCTTGCAATACATTTATTCCAAAGTTATAATAACTTGAGCTGTTCGACTCGTCCTGCACTCCGATTTACAATAATAATTATAGATATGGAAATGGTAGTTTATAACATATAATAATAATACACACAAAGGTTTTCATTATCTATAATCTTTTGCATGCTGAGATTTTGAATGTCAAGGCGAAGGCACAAGGAAATTAAATCCACAGTTCTATCCTTTATATTTACAAGTTTGCTACCTACTTAGAATAGGTGATGGAAGCAAGAGGGTTTATCAACGAGCAAACTGCTGCATATCACGACACAATCATAACAAGGCTGCAAAAAGATGCTCTTTCCCCAACTAATGATTCATTAGTTTCAAAGGGAATGCTAAAGTGAAGATGAAGGATGAGCTCATTTTCTGTCAAGAAACAAAATTGAATAAAGAGGGGTGTCTCATTTCTAGCTCCAAGAGGAATCGAAGAAAAACAAGGAAAATCATATCTGTCTTGTCAAATTCTACAGAAACAAGTTACATGACATGATGTACCCTGTAAAAAGACCCTTTCGGCATATTGAGCATTGTTTTCTTCATATATCTAATTTTATTGTATTCTTTCTTGACTATATTTTACACACAAAAACGACATCATCTGCCACAAAAAATCATGTTTACAACAAAAATACAACAGACATTCAATTAAATGCACATTAGTAACAAAGCAATGGGTACATTGAAATTAAATATTTATTTTTACTAAGGTATGCGTATTACACATTATTTTTGGTATTTGCTATTAATACGGAGGTAGTTGCTTGAATTTGAATGAAACCAAAGCACATAATTATTATTATTATATTGTTTGTAGCTCTATATAATGGATGTATTTTAGATGATTACTATTATAGCGTGAACGAAGGAAATACTGTAGCACCATATAATCAAGGATGTCCATATAGAGCAGAAAGCAATATTATAAAGCTGTCATGTCAAAAGTTGTGACTGGTACTCTTTGGGTGATATTGAGCGAATGAGTGAGTAAGCATTTGAGTGACGGATATGATTTGGAATGGATAGGATAGTGCTTGGAGGATAAAATAAAGGGAAATTCCCATTCCAGTTATAGAGGAAGACGGAAGGAAGGAAGAGAGAAAGAAAAGGAAGGGGGAAGCCACTGCACTGCTCTTTCATAAGCAGGAAATGCTTTTACTACATTTTCTGAAAGTGCTAGACTGTTCTTCAGTATCTGCACAAGAGATCGGGTTTAGCCCTGGAAGACGGTGATGTGAATGTGAAGTCCAGTCAAAGTGATATGCTGACTTTGCTCTATTGTACTTTTGTATTGTTGGATTTAGCTCAGTTCTATTGGATTGGCGGTAATGTGTTGTGTTATTGTAAGATAGAATTGGAATTGTGATGTGTGACATGAGGAGTAGCGTTATAGATGTTCTACAATTATTCTCTGTGTAGTGATGTAAGACCAGGAGCTTAAGTGTTCCACACAATGCAGTCAACTAAGTGAGTAATGGAATGTCAGAGTGAGTGTAAACAACAGTGATACAGAAATACTACATACATTCTATCTATCTCTCTTCTCTACTATACGCAACGCAACTTCTAAAAGGACATTAATACTCAGACCATATACCTAAACACTGTAAACACTGAAATAGACGCTTTAACTGGAAAAGTACAGTCAAGGGTGAAGCTAAATAAGTAAGCGAGCTTTCGATAAGAAAAAAGAAACAGCAAGCAAAACTAAAAGGGGGTAGACAAGACACTAGGTACAGACTACGAGCATTTTTGTACTCCATCACGTCTCACCATTTTTGACAGATCGACAGAGGAAAGTGAGAGCCAAACCAGTTCAACCAGTCTCCTCTCAACTAAAATTTGTGGAAAATCTGTCTTTTGCTTGAGTAAGTGGAAAGCAAGGCGGCATCTTCTATAAATTCAGAATCTACTCACAACAGCAGTTTCTGAAGTTCACTAGTGGACTTTACCAGTGAAAATCCTTTGTATACAATTTGCAAAGTATCCCATGCAGGGATAAACAGTAGTTTTACCATTAAGGCAGTTTTTAACTTTGGCAAGTGTCAGTACCATATCATTAGCGTATGTTTACACATAGCAAGATTTTTAATTAAAAACTTCTACAAGACTTTTTTTGCCACATAGTATTCACAAGCCACAGCTTTCATGCTAGATCAAAACAAATAATTTTGGTACTCAAAACCGTCCTGCCTATTCTGAAACTGATTTGGGTAGGTAAATAAATATTACCTGACGACTAAAAATTATCAAAATGTTTATAGCTACCACCTTTAACAAATTCTTTTATATGTACTATTTGTTTAGATTAAATAAACGATAGATTCTATGGTTGTCTCATCCGTGGCAGTGGTTGTTTTCCGACTGTAAATGCAGTTAAAGTAATATACATAATATACAATATTATTTAGTCTAATTAGACTAATTAATATCATCTATCGAAAGCACCCATCACAATGTATTATATTAATCAGTTAAATGCATATTACTCTATGCAGCTTAATACTTAACTTTTTTTCTCAACAGAGCCTGGGCATACCATTAAAATTATACCTACTAATTACATTTGGTGTAAATATTCTGTAGTTTTGTGGTAAAATTGGGCTATAATTAAAAGAGTTGCTTCACGTATAATGTAATTTAGGTGTCTTGATATCAACTAAAAATATATCTCATTTGCGTTTGCCACATTCTACGCTTAGGAAGAGAAAATTGGGAAAGATGAGGATGAGCAGAAGCTGAATGGAATGAAGTTTTAGTAATGCAGGAGGGTACGCATGGCAGAAGAGATGCACACAAATCCCTCACTTAGTATTTGACTGTGATAAATGGCATTTCAATATTCTATTCATCCATCGCCCACGATATAAACTGAATTTTTTCTTTCTTTCCTTCCGGCCAAAGAAAAGGAAGGGAAAAGTAGAGAACTAAAGTTAGAGAGTAGATACATACTTACTTGGTAGGTTGGTAGTTGGTTGTGGAGTAGCTGTGTAGTTGGTTGGTAGTAGTGTGGCGCCTGCATTATAACGAAGAAAATAAAAGCGAGAACTCAAGTTGAGTGTCCTGTCCTCATCGTCAGTTCAGTTCAGCTAAAGTTTCTTTCTTTAAATGTCTTGGAATCGACTTTGGATGGAGTATGTGCAGGATTTTGAGAAAAAACAGTGAAAACCAAAGCCCGACTAAAGATACAAGTATAATATACGTATTAGACTGTCGGAGAACTGAAAATATTTCCATAGGATATTTTTCAGGGAAGGGACCCGATGAATTTTTCTACTTATACAGTATACAAATCACTGGTTGTATAATATATTATTTTTATATATGCGTGTATATATAATAGAGGAAAATGGATATAATAATATAAAAGATACTTACTAGTTGTATATTCCTTTTTTGTAAAGCTGAGGATGGTATTGCATGGTGGAAGAGAGAGGAATGACGGCAGTATCAAACCAATCCATCCATCCATTTCCTCAATTGTAAATTGCTCTCTCATTTGACGCTCCGACCATTCTTCAATCTCCTTTCTTTTTCGTTTTCTTCCGCTGTCGTAGATTGGCTTCTCTGTCTTGTCTTACTATCACTTACTCAAGGAAGTCGAGCCTAGTCGCTTGTGCTCTTATTTTCTTCCTTCCACTCACAATTCACTATATGTAAAAGAAGAGACAAGCCGAGAAAAGCAAAGTAAGTAAAACCAAGCCCTCTCGTCTTTCAGCCTGAATAACAGAAAGTATCTATTACATTAGGAGGACTACTGCCGAACTAGTAGTGTAGGTAGTGCAAGTGGAAGTTGAAGGCTAGGCAAAGTAGACAATCAAAAGAAGCTAAAGTCAAAGCCAAGAAAACCAACTGATTTTATAGTACTACGTAAATGTCTTCACTCTTAGAATATCGTACATTTAGTATTTATTGTTAGAATTCTTAGATGCAACATCAATTTTAGCGAAATCGAAATGTGAGTTTTGGTGCATTGCACCACTACTGCTAGCAGCACTACTGATAACAACTGGAAAATCTCATTGCACCTTCTTTGTATTCTATGCACATTTTCAAATTAACGCGCTATTTATTCATTTCGTAAACTCCTTTTACAGTGGCACTTAACCCTTAGCTATCAGCAGTAGATTTAGTGTCACACAAAAGCTGGTTTTCTTCTTTCTTTCTCTCTCTGTATACAAAGTAAATAACAATTGTAATCTTAGCGAAATATCTGGAGTTGTGCAATTTGAAAACGAATTTAACACTAAATGTGTGGGTACCTAGGCTAAAGATATTGTAGTAGTGACTATCATCAGGGGATCTACTAACAATGTAATATATTTTAAATTGGACTCTACTCGTTAAACGTTTTCTACTCTTTTCTGATGTGATGACAATCTTTGTTAAAAATCAAAGAAGGAAAGCAAAAATGTGTTATTTTTATAAATATCCGTTTAGAGTCTAGTAGTAGAGTAAGACTGGTAGCATGTTAGTTGAGGATTTCAAGTCAAACTTCAACATAAAACCACCACGGACGAAGCCAATTATCGGATAATATCTGTCAGCATGAATGAGCCGAGTAGAATGAAAGTCACGTAACCCGTTTCTCCTCGATAAAAATAAATAGAAAGATTTAGATGGTTCAATAGATTTTTTAAGATAAGTTCTTCACCAAAAGAAGTGAGTCAGGAGAGGGAAGGGTTTCGTTAAAAGTGTCTTACACTTACACTCTCCCGTTTCCTTTCAGATGAGAATCATCTGACTGGATATACACAAGTGGGTACCTAAAGAAAACCAAGACAAGAGCTTCCACATAAAATGAATCGCTTCGGCTGCTTAAGACAGACAGTCTCACTTATTACTGCCCTCGTTCTCAACTTACATTATTAACTCCTAAATAGCCCAATAAAATTACCATCACCAATCACTTCACCGCAATGCATAATTAAACAACGCTCCCTTCTTCTCAACCTTTTCTATTACAAATACTCAAGTACTGTATACAAATACTGAATAGATACCTACTTACTAATGTACTTAGGTACATCTTGATATATACATCTTTATATTATATCTGTGATGTCTGGGAATTCGTATCACTACCTCATTCACTGCCTTCTCTCTCCACTCGAAAATATCTCACACTTAAGAATAAAAGTTGCTAACGATAAATCCATGTACCTCACCCCTGATACTGATGCATTGGCCTTTGCTCCAGACCGTAAGTAGATTGATGGATCATTGAATAGGTACCCTATTAGATTTAAACCAATGCAATAATGCCATTCTCATTACTAAACCAAGGTATATTGATACTGCAACACACCTTTTTAAAGGCATCCAAACAGGTAGGCATCTATGCTATGGTGTAAAAACTATCATTAACTACTTATCTCAAACTCGTAATTCAAATGATTATTTCGTATCCTATAAAGATAATATTCTTATTGTGCAATCAAACCTTTTTGCGTTTATACACACAATAGACATATTTTCTCATATATTTTTCAGTCTTGGTAGGAAAAGGTGGTTTGGTTTGTACAAGGTGTTCGTTATTAATTACACGTTGCATCAAGTAGATCAAGATCCTCACTGAAGTACAAACATACTATTGTCTAACACCTATCTGCTCTAGGAATTTCATTCTGGGAAATCTAAGTGGATCATCAAATTAATATTGCCGATAATTGAAGAGTATTTTTAAAGACCGAATGCGTGAGCAGCTACAGCTACGTTTGGCTGGTTTCTTTCCTGTCTTGTAATGTGATCTAATCTGCTGAGATTTTATCTACTATCTATGATTTCATTAGATGCTAGTGAACTGGTTTTAATGAATTCCATCTAATCTGTAAATGCAGAGCAAGTTAGGTAATACATAAATCTAAGGATTTAAACAGTGGTTTTTAGAGCACAACTATGTAATCAATGTCTATGTAAGATTTTATTTCATCTATAAATATAAATTACTATTGTTATTGTTATAGTTTGAAATTGACATTGCAGCAGCTGCATCAGAGATGAAACAACCTTTAAAAACATCTTGAGTTATAGGATCAATAAAAAATTATATAACTAGTTTTTTATCGACTTATAATGGTAGCTATCATTTTGCTTTGGATTTTCAAAGAGGAGCCGCTGGTGGGAATAAAGTCTAGTTGGTTAGTTGGTGTTTATTGTCCAAGATGATTTAGATGAATTAATTAGATTTACTCGTGTGTGCTTTGTGCATCGTGCATCCGTTATGTAAATGTAGATAGAGTGTTCAGGTGCGAGAGGAAACCCCTGTCTTTAAGACTCGACGTTATCTTTAATTTATTCTGGATTCTAGCCGTTAATTATTATTTTAAGCGTATAATGATTTGTCAAATCAGTCCCTTAGGACTTGGCACGTTAAATGAAGGCAATTCATACTTTGTTTGAATTTATCAGGAAAAAGTTGTGAAGGAAAACGAGATCATAAACAGGATAATCGGCATTCACCTTCAGGCTAAAACTGGCTCAGATTTCTCTTCTTTGTTCCAAAGATTAGCAAGCAAGAAATAATAGCAATAGTAACATCTGGACAATTCCAGTCTCTTGTAAAATCAACTTGTACAACTACAGCTTTTTTGATGTAAAATATTCTGCCAGAGTTATACGATAGTTCTCCTAATTACTGAATTAGTATTCACCATTTATCCCAACTTGCGTTTTCTGACGGTACGACTCGGATAACTCTCTCTCTTTCTCTCATAAATACTTAGGCAGTGGTCTGTAGTAAATTTTGCGGAGCAGAAGTATGTATTATTCATTCTCAACATACATATTAGATGTATACTCAAAATCTATATAGGAAAGAGCTAAAGAATTCATTTTCACTGCGCACTTATTAATTCTGGAGACGATGGATTAGAGGAGAATTTAATATAATTATTAAATGAGTAGTTACATAAATACGTAGGTAGTAGCTACGTATTAAGTATGTAATAATACACGTAGGCAGCTACATAATAAGCATTAGTATTCATATTACAGCCTTGGAATTCACTGTTCGTTCAATTAATTATCTTGCATTTACAAATTCCACCATAGAGCCATTTATCTACATGTGCGTGGAATTTGTGTTTTTGATTTGAATAGGTAAAGGTGACGAATACTTTGCACAGTAGTTACATAAGCATACTTAATATCTATAGCTGTATTCATGAAGTTGTTCTATTGAATATATGTCTAGGGGTAAATGCAAATGAGCCCGTTTGGGCCTTTACACCATATCAAGTATATTTATCAAGCGAGAACCGTAATATATCTTCCACTCAGTGTCGATGATGAAGTAATCCCCTATGAATGAATGAAATAGTTATTTTATTACCTTAAGCATCCGTATAATGGTATAGAGACATCTATAGAATTATACTTAGTCGGTTTGTGTTTGTGTAGTAATACATACATAAACTTGATGTATTACGAATTTCGATAAAATATAATGGATGTATCCGATTCAGTCAGCCGGCAAGATGCAACCTAGTTATTTTGAATCAACTGCACCTACGTCGTGCTCGTGCTGCTCCCGAGCCGGGACTCGTGTGTGTGTTGTCGTGGTTTGTTCTCTTCAAAACTTTCAGATCGTTTACCAAGTTAGCTTATGACAAGAGGAGAGCGGAAAAGGCAAAGAGAGTAGTGCAAGTATGCACAAATATATTATAGAAAGCGTATGAGCTGTCTCAACTATATCTAAGCTTATTATGTGCAGTATACATATGAAAGCTAATGCAACTAAGCCGAATTTCTGTGATGATTTATGACGGCCCATCTATTTATGCCGAAAATTGAGAGCTTAATTTAATCTAATATATCTTTCTAGCCTAGTCTGACTCCAGACTGCATTATTGCCTTCGTTTTGTTGTTTGCTCACATGGAGAAATATAAGCGTGAGGATAGAAGAGCAAATTCCTTCCATAAGTACGTAACGTAAGTAATAATGTATGATAAGAGTGCATTTCTCTGTTGTGCGCTCACACATATTACACTGACTCTTATCATTCTCAATTCCTAGTATAGACATACATAATGCAGTAATGTACTGCTTAGTTCTATTTTTGTTTCATTTAATTTATATAGAGCGTGCATACATAGAGTCATCATTTATATATCTTCCTATTAATGGTACTGCAAATAACATCCCTAGACTATTGTATAAGGATATATAGGTACCTCTGTCATATCATAGCATAAACTAGCAGAAAATGACAAATTATTTCGGATGAAATACATATTTGTACCCAATGCTCTCTTCTATCTTTCCCAACTTGCTCAATAAATAGAAAAGTTTTTCATTGATGATGTAGAACTGTTACTACTTACTACTAGGATTCTAACATTTGTTTTTATAGTGTAACCATTTTTCTAGCCTATTAATTTGTTTGCTGTCTATATAACAGTAGTTACCTATACACATCATCGTAGTCTGAAAGCACTTGCAGTCCTAACTGAACAAAGCGTATCATAATTATATCAACTGAAGTAAACTGTAAATTAAAGTGAGGCAAAAGCAACGTGATTTCTTCATGGCGATTTTCTCATTCGACTCAGATAAAAACTAGCCTATTCATTTCACAGAGTTAGGATTTGTGTAAAAGAAGCGTAGCAAATTATATGGATGTATAATGGAAGAAAGCCGAAGCATAAATATAAGGTTTGCCTTTTCTATATATAAATGTGGGCATCTCTCAAACATAAATCTGCAGTTAGGGATTGACGCTACACATTGTGATTCCACAAAGTATTTCAGTTGCACAAGATGGTGATATTCATAATATTCGTCGCTATAACCATCCTTCCATCCATTTATCTTTCGGTTATACCTATAAGAGAGGACTATTCTGCTATTGGAGTCAGAATCCTCCAGATTTTCTGTGTTATTGAGGTTAGCGATCCGAATCCAGTCAAGTCAGTCTGTCAGACAAACTAAGCAGAGTGAACTGTGCTCGCTCGTTCTCTCAGCACAAAAGAGAGTTAGAATAGCTGCCGACATTCAAGAACAAATGTTACTCATATGAGAACATCATATATCATCTTACGTAATGCAATGTTCCCAAAGCAAACTACTCTAAAAAGCAAATCACGATGAATGCTACTGCATACTGTAGGTGTAACTAAGTAAATGGAGGATATGAAACCTCGTGTTTTCCCGATCTGGTTCATTGGCTTCTGTAAACATGTAATCCTAATGTAATATGACTGCCAAAAGTAGAGAAATCACGTATTTAAATTTCAACCAGCTAATGTCTCTAGGTACATGTGTAATTATTTGGAACTCTTGTTTACTGTCTGTAATGCCTAAATGTACGGTACATGAGAAATGAGAAAATATATTCTGATCTGGATTAAATGTTCCTTTCACGAATCACATCGCACAATTTCACATTCACAGAAACATGAGGATAATAATTTAGTCCGATTCTCATGGCTATAATAAATTTTGATGAACACTATTAGGTAGCTATACTACCTTAGCAGTAAATAAGAAGGTACATAATAATTATGCACAATTTTGTAAATATTTTGTTAATTTATAATCGTACCTATTGATAAGGAACTGCTGTGTTAGCTTGTACACGTGCTGCTTAGGGTAGTATTTAAAGTGTTATCTGTAAATAAATAAAAATAAATTCTTTATTCAACAGGCCAAATGTGAGGTGAGAGAAGTATCTAGCTCTCGGTAAGCTAGTGAGAGAATGTGACTCTCGGTTGCTTCTTCACACCAGTCCCAAACTTCCAAAGGAAGGAATTAACATATTACAATTCATACATCATGCATACACTTACATAGTAAAGAAGAGAATATTATATAGAGAATAGTAAGAAATAGCTTTCAATTTAAAGTCGAAATGCAAATGTATATCGGTGGCTATTAAATTGTCTTACTTGCAGTAACTAGGTATTGTGATCGTCTACAAATCAAATTTGTTTTCGAATCAATAAAATGAATTACTCTGCTCTGCATTATAAACAGGATTTGTTTTACAGGACGCCATCTTAATCGGAAAAAGAAAACCATGTAGTAGGAGATCCCAATTATACAAAGAATATAATTGTCAAAGTTTAATTGATATCGGTTGAGATGAGACCTGAGACAACAAACAGTTAGGTATATATTATTATCGTCAAAGTGGAAATGAATTGAGTAGGTAAGCACTATGCTTTGCTATGAGTTATCTGAGAAAATCAAAGAGCATGTAACATACAGAAGATAGATTGGGAACTGCAAACAGTCTCTTCTAAAGCGGTAAATGCATACGGCAGTTTTGTTCATCTCTTGTCTATTGATATCCCTTTTTCGAATGTGCCTTGATCTTGATAGATAGTGATTACGAAGCAGTACGTGGTATAGAATATTATACATCAGTAGATGTGCTTATCGTTATTATTAGAGAAGAAAAGAAAGTTTTAGCTACTGCGTGCAGCTACACAGACTTATATTTTTCATCAGACTAAGTCTGAAATAAAAGAGCAAATCTTCTTGAAGTCCTCCCTCTCCTCGCTCTCTAGTTTCATCTGTGCACGGCAAGCAAAGAAACTAACAATAAGCAAGGAGGAAGGATACTTGCTTTCAATTAAATGAAAAGAATTGATTGAATGACGAGATATGAAACGACTGAAATGGAAGGATTTTGCTAGCATCAGTTACATGCAGCAGTCGAACAGGAGTTGCAGCACGTTTCTATCTCTTGCATTTATTTTTGCTTTTGTACGAAAAAAGTAATATCCAAGAAGACATAGATTCTACTAGGAGAATTTCTACATTATTGATATTACTCAGTTTTCCTTCATATAGCGATAGCGAGTAATATTATTACGTGTAGGTACATATATTTAGTTAGCTAATAATATAAAACATATAGGCACATAAAACTGATATAACTTACCATTACGTCTCTTTCAAATAATATGAAAAGAGCTTTTACTTTATGTCCCTTTGATAAACTTTGGGAATAACGACGGTATAAATGTCTCTATCAAATAGAAACACAAACTTGGAAATATCGTATCAAAACAGTAGAAAGACGACTGCAATTGCAAGGATCAAAGACACACCATGCATACTCGCCCTATACAGCTAACTTAAATCAAATGAATGCACCTTGTTTTGTTTTTATCAATAAACTTTCACTTAAATAGCTCTCTTTTTCTACTTTCATTTCTTTTGTGTGCAATCATGGACAAAAAATATTGATATACGAAAAACACACCCAATAATAAAAATTCTAGTTTTATGTAGTACACGTGCACAAGTACAATATCGAAAGTATATGTATATACTTCCTAACATACCTTACTAAAATAATCATTTTTCACCCATAATTTTTCTGGTAACAAGCGCAAGACAGTTTTATGAGTAAATTTTTTGAGCTGGTTATACTATTTACCTTTTCTCTAGATAATCATTATAAATAGTGAAGAGGTAATGCTGCTTCTGAAAACAGTAATGCTGATATAATTGGACTTTCCTAGGAATTTCAACTTATACTTTGTTTACAAATCTCTTTAGTTTAGTGTAGGTTTACTAACACTCATAGTACATGGATATAGGTAGCGCCAAAGGTATTCACTTATATATTTCACCGGGAAAGGGTATTTACGACAAAAGAGGGATGTGTATCTTTGATATCAAATCTAGTCGACTCAAATAAGTAAAGGATAAGAGGGAGTGTTAAGATAAAGAAAGAAGAGATATCCAATTTGATGCTTTCTCTTTGAGAACTCAGATTTCCGTTTCGCCTTTCACTGTGACTATATTTCCAAAGCTACCCTTTTGCAAACTAACTTAGCAAGCTAACTGGCTGCACGGGAATTTCCTTTTCATATGAATCCGTGAAGGTAAATTGAGCCGCTAGCTTTAGACAGAAGCCGTCTTTTCCCAAGAATAGACGAAAGGCTCAGAACGATCGTCTGAAACTCAAACCTCCTCTCTCCTTGCCTTCTCAAGCCTCTCTCTTGCTCTCACGTGTAAAGAGTAGTTCAAAATACATTGAAATATCGCAAGTATTTGACATTTTGTATAAAGTACACCGACATAAATATATGACGCTGAAAAATTCGAAAACTGTATCTATATATTTATTGTATATATTATGGAGATATAGAGATCCTTTTTATATAATGCTCTTCTGAAACTTCCTCTTAAAACTTCTTCTAAATGTGTATATATGATATAGGTAGCCACTTATGAATACAGGTATAGTTTATACACTACAAGATAGCGTAAAACGACATGAAAACACAAATAGTTATACTTGTTTGCCGTTGTTCTTTGTTAGGATATTTTACTCGTTGATGTATAGATCTACATATACATTACATTGATACTTACATACTTAGGTATTGCTGAATATATAAAGTGTTTTTGTTGAGTCGAGTCTGATTCTTTGTACTTTCACTTTGACAGAATGCATACATATTTGATCTCTGTTTCCGCTTAGATATTCTTGTATCTTCCCATGACGGCGGTGATGGTGATGTGGTGAGAAGATACGGATAGGTAGGTACAGATATCTCTAAGTAAGTTTATATATACTTACCTCACAGGCGAATACTATAAAAAATACTACGTTCTTCTTCTCCTATTGCCAGGAAGCCGAAAATAGTAAAAATAGATTTATTTTACCATATGTAAGTTAAAGAGAGACACAATGCGTACCACTATAGAATTTGAACCTAGCTACTGCCAGTAAATAATATACTGTTATATTAAAGGAAGAGAGGAAACTCCCAAAAAAATTCTAAAACTTATATAATACGACTCTACAGATCTAAAAAGTGTACATATCTAGTGATGTTAGCATTGCGTAGGGCTGTGTTCAGTATTCAAGTATTGCAGGCGTGAATCCTATGGGAAAAGGGTTAACTTGTGTTCAATGCGTAACTTATGAGAGTGGTACGCTACATATTATAATGTATGGTCTGTCTGTGTCGGTATTCCGAACAATTTTATATATGCGTCCTTGTGGTAAAATGAGTAGGCTTCCTCCTCGTTTTGTCGTTTGTGTTGAATTACTTACAGTAAAGAGAGTAGGCACTCTTCAGTTCAATTTCCTTCCACTCCTCTACTTAAGTTTGTGTTATTTTACATGGACATTTATTTGTGATAGGGATATATATTTCGTAAGTACCTACTATAGAAGGTAAAATATATTCAAAGAAGTTAGAGACAGTTAGTTGTGTTGGTTTGAATTGGATGCCACCCATGTGATCACGTTGAGAAAAATTGGAGAAATATAGCGGATTGAAGTTATTGACGGGATAGGTGAAAGAAGGCTGGCCGGAATAGAAAATAAAGTCAGCCAGGAGAAAGTGAAGGAAAATACATTTATTCATTGTTAGGAAAGCCAAGCGTCAAATAATTTGAGTGGTTCTGTTAGTTTTGTTGGGTTTGTGTGGTTCTTCTGGGGTGGTGGTTTCCTATTGTAGGTGTATTCTTGTGTTTGGTGTTTTATTGTGGCCCTGGCACTGACATGCTACAGCCTTGCATTGCATTTCCTTTTCTTTCAGACTTGTTTTATGGATACTACATAAAATACTACTACCTACCTATCTACTTTACATTACTTAGGAAAATACATACATAGTGGAATAGATTCTCTCAAACAGAACAGTCTCCGCACATACATACAAATAGTATTTTCGGACGGGAATGGCATTGGCATTGATCCTACTTGTACAACGCACTGGTACAATACACCCGTTCTACAATGGCAAGACGAAACAGATAGACATGCACACGATGACAATACAAAATGCAACCGAACCTCTAAATTCATCCAATACTTATGCGTATGTATACCAGTACGCATTTCATTCACGTGCTTTACCCCAACAATGAGTGTGTGGATCTCTTACTACTATAGTGGAACTACTATATATTCCCTCAGTTATGTATCTATTTACCTAGGAGCACTCACTAGTGATTCTAAATCCGATTTCACTTTGCTTTCCCACTATTGCTTTCACTTTCACAGCAGGAGCTCCCCATTTTGATATCCTATTTATGTATGTATATATGTGTGAGGAAAAGTTTTCCCTTTGTGTGAAAAGCTCCTTAGTCTTATACTCAGTCTAGACGGCATCTCCTCCATAAATCAACGAGCCAGAGGGTGAGTGAGACTCACATCTGACATGAAATACAGCACTGCAATATAAAAATGCTTACCTGACGATTTTGTTTGTGGTCTTTCCGTACGGAAAAGAAAGGAGGAAGTAGAAAGATTCTCGATTTTCCCTCATAACTAATAAAAATGCTGAACAATTGTTCTTATCGCTAGTTTATGTGTGTAGGTGTGGGTAAGTTTTTGTTGTGTCGTTTCGTGACTACCGTGACCGTCGACCGCCCCGTTTATTTGGACCATGCTCATATTTAACACTCTGACACCATGCTGTTCACCTTTAATAACAAGTCAAACTCTGGCCAAGTCAACCATGAACGGATTTAATATGTTATTTTATCGTGCATAAGTATAGACATATTTACATAAATGTATGTATAGCACTTTGTGCAGAGTTATAACAACAAATCCCATACGAATATTAGAAAGCTTCACTTGGAAAACTTTTAATAAAATATGCCGGTAGAGAATATTATGCACATAGTACTTTTTCGGTATGTACGAGTATCCTACCCTGCCCTGCCTGCCTGGTCGATAAATAGAAAGACGATACCTTTGAAAGGATTAGTATAAATATTCAAGGACTTGACTACTACAAAGTACTTCCAGCAGATATTACATTCTCCAGCTATTGTAATGGAAGCAAACCACTACTGGCACTAGTCATCATACATTCTGTTGAAAATACTTTCTTTTCCTGGCCCCGGCTACTATATCCCGAGCCGCTCTGCCAGTCCGACTTAAAAAGAACCGTTCCTTGCTGACAAAGAACATTTTCTGTGGAGACTGGTACTTTTCCAGAAAAAAGACGAGATCCACTTATTATATTAGAAATTTCTAGCACAGGATATGGACAAAGATATACTCTTTCTTCATTTCGATTATCCATATTTCTCTACTGAGCTCGTCATCTATTACTTACTTCAATTACAACATTAGGCTACCTTGGAAAATCCTTTCCAAATCCTTCCTTTCCTCAATAATGTAGCATTCATGTTCTACTTCTTTCCTTACTTAGCTCTCTCCTTATCTTCTCCTTGTCCACTAGATAATCTAAAGAACTTGAGAACAACGAGTTAAGGTATGCTGTGCACAGCAAAAAATTCAATCTCATTTTAAACCTTTGACTAAATAAATTCAGTGCACTACAAAGTCACAAACGTAAGTTGCACTTTTTGCCATATGGCAAAATTCACAAAACTAAACCAAAGCAATTTGCGTACGTGGTACGGGGGTTCTTAAAATAACATGTTACTGATACTAATAATACATGTAGTAAATATCAATACCATGTATTCTATGAATGTAATGACCAAGTATTCACGTGTGTACTTTTAACTCTTCTATTTCTAAAACGTGCAACTAAGAAATTATAATGGAAATAATATTTGTTCTTTATTGAGGATACATGGAGTGTACCGTGAAAAATATTTAATGAACATATCATACTTCTTGCCTCCTGCTGTTCTTTATGTCAGCTCGAGTATACTACCTGCCAGCAAAATTCATTAATAAAATTACTACAAAGAAATTTAAACTATTTATGTAGTCTTTGAGTAATTTATTTGCTACGAAAAACAACGCCTACAGTCGCTTTTGTAGTGTGAGTGTAGATTGCCCTTCCAAATTGATGTGACATTGGTCATTTTACCAAATATCATGTTTTGCAAATGAAACAAAACAACAAAGGCAGTTTACAATTATACAATTCCCCTGAATATAATATGATACTATCCATTATACATTATTAGAACTTAACTTTGTTATTTATAAAATGGTAGTATCTATTAATACATGAATTTGTGTGTGAGACTTTGGTGATTTCAGGGTTATACATGTGTGTTATAGTTTTCAGTTAAGTTGTAATGCTGCCACACAGTAGTCCACCACATTTTGTTCCATTTGGGACCATTAGGAGAATGAATGAGTGAATAGGATTGGAAATATTATTTTCAGTGTGCATTTACACAAGTTCCTGTTCTCCCCTCCGTGAATTGAGAATTTCAATACAATAATGTTTATGCACTCACTTTTACAAGTTTGTGCTGTATAGTGAGGATCAGTCAGTCAGTCAAGTCGGTTATGCTATGTCCTGTTCCGTTTGAAAAGTTTCGTCTGTCAAGTCAGTCAGACTGAAGTGAACCAAGTGGTGTATAAATTGTGGAAGTCCAAATCAACAAAAACGGGGAAGTTCCGTGGAGGCAAGGCCATAACATGGCCAAACCAAGCCAAACAAAACCGAAACGAAACCAGTGTACTATTCTGTATCGCATCAGTCACGCATGCAAACAGCAAATACATACAACAACAGAACAAAGTGAGAAGAAATGGAAAGCTTGCTACCTCCAGAGCTTCAGCTCAGGCACACAATAGGAATGGAAAAGGTTATACTCGTTCAAGTTTGGTGTCTGTCTGTATGATGTGATGTTATTAGGAAGACATGATGGGAGGATAGCATTATTGTATGAGGAATGGTGAAGGGTCGTATCCCGAGGTTATGTTATTTTATGTTATGCTTATTCAGTTTTTCCTATAAATACAAAATTTAGTGACGTTATGGGAGACACACGTGTCACGTCACGTCAAATCATTACGATAGCATCAGAGAATTGCTCAATATTTATATTGCACCAAAAGTTAGTTCTAGTAGATTGTGTCCCTCGTTTACTAGCGTTTACCATATCATTACTTACACCTTTCCCTTTGCCCTTTAGTCTTACTCTGTAATTTTTTTATTTACTTGCATCTCCGTGCATTTTCCTATTACTGCAGTTTTAAGACAGGGGAAACCTTGCTACTGCATTATATAAGGTGTCTCTATAGACAAATGTACAGGTAGAAATGGTTGATATGCAATTGCTAACAAGCAAACAACTTTATCCTCCTATGTGCTACTTAGCCTGAATTGACAGTATAGAACTGAAAATATTTTCATATGGGACATGCCATAGTACCATACATTCCTAGACTCTATTTGTAAAATTGGGGGAAAGGAAAGGGACTAGCTACTGAAATATTTATAAGGTTTCCGTTTCAATTTAATGTTTACATATTTTTCATAGAGTGGGGCTACGTGTAGTAGGCTAAGCGGGTTAAACCCTATTTTCAGAGTTAAGTCTCTAGAGGTAAACATTTCTTTATGCGCTTATTTTACAAATGCATGTTGTTGCATTGAATTTTGCATGTGGCACCGCAAGTAATAATGTGTGTTGAAGGCAGTTAGTAGCGCACAGTGTCAATTGTCTTTATAACAAGCTGAAACTAACTGACATTTAAATAAACTGGATTTTTCATGAAGGATCAGGCTGTGTGTAGAGCGTAACGTATGTTAGGGGAATTAAGCCACAACTTCATCATGAAAGAGATTGCAAAGTGACTACATCATATACCTATGTGTAGGTATCTATGTATAAATGTGTTTTTGCTACTCGTGTACATTTACAATGGTAACTTATTTTATCTGGAAAGAAAAAGCCCAATTCATTTTGGAATGTGTCCCTGGGCACCTTTTAGTGAATTAACCGACAGCTTATAACGACCATTTCCAGAAAAGACAAGTTGGACTGGAAACGAGGATCGTGTGGGATGAACATACGTAACAAAGCAAACATAACTGACTGAACTACATAGTAGTACAGGACAGATAACTGACTTTTCAGGTTTCTCTCTATGAAAATGCATACCTATACAGAAAATGGTTGAACGTGAACATGTCGGAGTAGAAAATAGTCCTGACAGACAGGCACGTATATACGTAGTCATTTCACTCACGTCACTGCAGAACTCTATGAAAAAATGCTCTTTTTTCGGCCTGAGCGAGTATAAGAAGAGTGATAGTCGGATTGTGCCTTGGTTTGGTTTGGAACGGCATTAGTGAACAGAACGGGACACGAGAGACTTCTTGACGATTCAATTAAGTGGAGCAATTATGAGAGTTTTTGTCTTTCCTCTTGTGCCACTGAGAGTTTTCCTAGCGCCGAAATCTACAAGACAAGACAAGCCACTTGGTCAATTAATGTAGAGGAGTAGCTAGCTACACGAGATACAATAAGTAAACGCTGACTGGATGCAACAAACTTTCTTTATTGCTCTTCTATTACCATTACTAACTGTCTTGAACTTTAATGACTTTGGGACATTTAAAAAGTTGGGCCTATTTCTACTATCTCCCCCTATTCAACTTAAGTCAGAGAGAGAGGAAGAAGCAAGGACAAGAAGTAAATATACGAAACACGCTCAGATAATATGTTAAAAGACTCCATCAAACGTTTTCACAGTTGTAAAACAAAGAAACGTAAATACGGAGATATCTTTGCACTCGTTGGAACTAATACTGTGGTCTCCTCTCCTATTCCGAAGGAACTTTAACAATTTATCTTTTAAGAGCATGACTTTTATCTCTAAGGTGCAAGAAATCTGTTTTCTCCTCCTATCTTATAGTAGACTTCTCCTAAATACAATAATAAATGAACGTCATTCTCTCCTGATAATATAAGACACTAAGCAGCTTGTACTTTTATATGTATCTATGCTACTTAGATGCACATAGTTTATAGAGATGATCTTATAGCAATATGTTCAGAATGCACACACAATGCAATAAAGTCGAATCTATCGAACTGACTTTCAGATAGCATTATTCCTTCTACACTTTTACTACTTACAAATACAATGCAATGATGCTCTCCTTTTATTCTCGTAAAAGAGGCAATTCCATTTAATTGAATCTAACAACTTAGTTGTTATTAGGGCAAGAGAGAAATGTCGTAGGGAGGAAGACGGAACACCTCATGTCCATTTCAAGTCCAGAAGCAATTACATAGCTAACTGTCATTGTCTTCGAATGTGAGAATGTAGGAGTGGCTACAGCTTTGTCTTTCCATTCCTACTTATTAGGACATACGATACACGAATAACATTACATACCATAGGGGAGGTAATTGTTATCTCTTCCTCTCATCTCCATTCTTTCCATTGATTCTATTTTTATCCTCCTTCCTCAATAACAATGTCAAGTAAATATCTACGGCTATTATATTTACAACTCCATTTCCTTTTATCCATACGTATACAAATTAAAACTAAAATTATTTTGTTCTACAGATACATGAGCACCTAGTGAGTGACTAAGAAGAATATTTTTAAAAATTGCAATGCAAATGTTAGTTATGTCATATGTCCAAAGAGGCAATAAAAATAATTGCATTATTTATTCAAATAAATATAAGTATCTCTGTAGGAAAAATTTAATTTAAAATACTTAATGAATAACTGATAAAAGAATTTTATTGTACAAAAATATCTTTTCATTGGCTAAGTAAGTTGTAAGAGTGGTTCACGTTTTATATAGATAGAAACTGGGAAAGAGCCGCCCGTAGACTTCACTTGCACAGCAGCAGAAACAAATCACGGAAGTATTTCTCAGCAAGACTCACTTGTGTCTGGGAAGGAATACCCGACAGAGGAAACTAAACAGAAAAGAATCTCATCAATTCTAAGGCATTCATTTTATTACCTGGTTTGGTTAGATTTCTTTTGGTGTATTTCGAGAGCATTGTGATGGACACAATAACAGTGTGCATGTATAAAAATAGTGGATACGTTTATATGTGTATGAGTTAAGAATGAATCCATTCTTTGCATTACTATTTAGTCTGAAAGAAAACGGGATGGGTTAGATGGTATTATTGTATAAGAAAGGTAGGTGGGTACTGGGTAGGTGCTTGAACTGTGTATAGTGGATGAAGTGAACTGATGAAGCAAGTTTTCTATTTTAGCGTCTTCTTATCTTTATTTCTTTTTCATAGTGGCTCTTTGAAGAATGAAAGAAGGGTAAGTAAGTACATAATGGAATAGAAGGAAAGATAGTGCATTAACTCAGTTTTCTGTATTAGCCTAGGTAGGTATACATAGTATTTGTAAGAAAAGCGGAGGTACGTAGTGTCGTGTCTAAATCTACGTTTATGTAATGTGCGTAGTTTCAATAAGAGCAGACAGACATCTCCCTTTCTTTCCTTTTCACTACGAAAATGCTTTTGGAATGGTATGGAAAAGAGCGGAACATGTTGGAGATTATTTTAACTCGCTCCTCCGAAGAAATGAAACTTGAGGTAGATAAAAAAGGAATTGTATAATAGTTAAAGAAGAAGGTAGGTCGTAGCTACATGATGATAATATTATAACAACATAACAAAATCGAAGCACACCTGCCTTTTCTTCCAAGTTAGTGAAGTGATGTGAGGGAAGTGAACTGAATTAGTTAAGCCTATAGCTGAAAATAAGAGTTGAACTGAACTGGAGGCATTTTCTGTCCATAATGCTGATGATGTATGTGTACGTTGTTCCATTTGTTCCGTTTAGCGCGATGTAGTAACAACTTAAGAGACGTAGAGTCAGCATGAGCCTCAAGGCTCAAGAATGTTTTCTTTGCCGACCAGAAGAGAAGAGAGAGACCCACACACATCACATCAACCAAGCTGTGCCACCAGACAGTAAAAGTAAAACCCAACTGAACTTGAGTTATGTTCTAGTAATAATAAAGAAAAGCAACAAAAGTTATGTTATCATGTGTAACCTGCCCTGCTCTTTGGATTAGTATGGTACATTTCCTACCTAGTTTCGCTTTATACCAGTAGCTCACTATGCTACAATGGGAGCTCATTATTTCAGAAGAAATAAAAATACTAAAATTTCTATGGGTTATCCTTCCTCGATCTGGGTTACATATATAAATGTGATTTTATACCTAATAAGTACGACTACCTATCGTCACCCTACATGTCAATTCATTTCAATCCAAATCTTATCATTTTCTCTTTTCACTTCTATTCAAATCTCCTCATTTTCTCAATTCTATCCAAATCTCCTCATTTCTTCAATTCAGTTGCCTAAATTCGTTCCAAAAGAAATGAAATCATTCCATTTTTGTGTTGTATCATTGTGTCCTGCATGGGTAATTAAAATAAAAGGAATGGATTATTAACTCATTCAAACTTGGTTTTGTTTTTGAGGTAAAATGTAGGTTCCACTCGGTTCCACTGTTAAAATGGAATTGTCTTACTTTTTACTCTTTTTGTTGCTGAATTTTTATAATAAAATATTAAGTAAATAGGTGGTAGGTAGGAATACTGGCAGTGAAATGGGTGATGGAACACTTGGGATAGAAGGGAATTAAGAAATGAGGAGATTTGGATAGAAATGAATTGAGAAAATGAGGAGATTTGGATAGAAATGAATTGAGAAAATGAGGAGATTTGGATA
>JABASI010000157.1:0-52097 GCA_019776505.1 Tomocerus nigrus
AAATGATAGACACAACAGCAGAACACAGGCAGGCACGGCGAGATCAACTACACGGCTCGACGTTCAAGTTGGATCTGCTTCGTTTTCCATTTCTCCGCCTTTCCTTTCCCACTTCGACATAACCTTCAGCATGGGCGTCTTTTAGCCTATTTGCATAACGTGTAGATGGGCGACTACGCTCTAACATCACTATAACCCACTTAGTTTTTCAATTTAGCTTCATTCCATGATGATCTTGATATTACTAATATTCAAGAGTGTAATTTTACACGAATGCTAGCAATAATAGTAAACAAATTATGTCCCAATCACACGTGAAGTTATAAGGATATAAATTGTCGTGAACTAGTGTCATTACATTACTCCAGTTTCATTATTTATCTCTAAACGTATAGTGCAATATTACTTTAAATTTATTGATCCATTTTTTACAAGTGTGACGTAAATTGAAATAGCACACTTTATCTTCAAATAGAATGAAGAATTTTTTTAGAGGTATAAGACATCTGTATTCAGCCGCCGTGGTATAAAATGTTTTCGGTGTAAGTAGGAGCTAGAGTAGAGCATTTTCCGATAATCGAAAGATGTATCAAGGTACAAGATCTAAGAGAACTGTAAATCAGGCTGCCGGTTGAAATCACGTCTACTTCTGACAGAAAAACGGTTTCAAACAAAGATTGTTTACGGATAAATGAGCACCAAGTGCCGAAGGAAAGAAGGGAAAGGGTTGAATTCTGCCTACACGCGAAAAACAGGAAAAATAACCTTGTAAAATCAATTTTTCCAAATAATCTTAAATCCGTACGTGCACATTGTGGCTACTTTATGAATTATAATATTGAGCTTAAGAGCCACGTTCGTATTCAACATAGAACGTAATGTCTAGTTAGCTAAATGAAAGCTGACGTAGGAGACCAGGGCCAAAGCGACCATATCTCTTAGATATATCAGCTGTTTCGTGTAACGAACATTTATGCGTTATAGGTACCTGGTATAATATGGTAACATTTAGAAGAAAGTTTATATATTTAATACAGTGCCTATACCTACTTAGTAAAATTGATATGAAGAATATGAGATTCAAGGTGAGCGATGATTGCCTTTCTCTGGTTCGTGTAACTCATGCAAACTGACTGACTAAGTCTGAGTTGTTACAGCGAGTCTCTGAATATGAAATTAATTTTGACGAGGATTTACTTATTATTAGTCAGAATGGATTCCGTAGTAGTAGTGCATCTTGAGTATATATTGGTAATTCTGATGAATTTCAGCTTTGGGCTTAACTATATATGGTATAGTCGGGCAGGATAAGATGACATTGCATTTGTATCTCGTGCAAGTCACTATAAGAAAGGAGCATGATAATGTAAGATTTTCCTTCGACAGTGGCTACATGCTTCTCTTGTTCAACTAAAGTTGCCTTCTTAGCTTGAGGAGCTTGAATCCCTTTCAGGCCACGGAACTTACACTACTTGCCTCTTTTCTTCGGCTTCACATTCTTCCAGAGCTTTGCGTGAAACGAAGGCAATTTCATGCTCGGTATCCATCCATCTTGTTCTCCGTATGTATGCATGTTACATTCATGTGATACCCTTTGTGTAGATCTACATAAATTCATACAGGATCTTTTCTTTCACTCAGACTCTCTCTATACAACTTTCTCCGACATAGCCAACCTCCTCTTTCTTTTCTCACCCTTCGTTTACATGCGTATCTCTTATCTTTTGTTTTATACATATACCTGTAGCTATTTCTCTTGTCTGCAAAATGGAAATAGACTGATATAATGGAAAACATGTCCCGACATTCAAATTCTATGCTTAAAAAAGTATTTTTACATTCTCATTTAAAATTTATACCTTGGCTCTTCTGATGTAATATTAGAGAAATGAAGGGAAGGTGACTGGTGTGAATAAACAACCCACTCTCTCGTGTTTTCCGTTATTTACACTCTAGCTCTATGGCTTTCTCCTTCCGCTATTTCATTCTGAGTCAGAATACATTTTCACAAAATTGAACCTTCTTTCTTAACAATTCATAAGATGTACAATACATGCTCATGCTTTTCATACTATGAATAAGGAGACAAGACAGAATCTCTTCTTTTTGACACTGCTTTTTGTGAATGGGACTTTTTAGTCGGTTGGATGTGTAAATGACAACTTAGATAGAACAGAAGTGATGAATAGAAAATAGGCAGACGTTTTGAACTAAATTCAAAGAAACGTCACCACACACTATCCATAATTCTTCAATTATAAGCCGTTGCATATATTCGCAACATTACTTTTCTATCCTTTTATCTAGGTACATGCATTTTACGACGTATATTTTATAAATAAAGAAACTTTTTCTTCGGCTTATCATCGAGGCTTATTTTGTAAAGAGGATGTTTTGAAAGATCTTTCTGCATTATTGCTCTAGATATTATTCAACATTTATTGTGTGGTACAGCGTTTATTTTTAAACATTCCCTTCATCTTCGTTCACCGTTAAATATAAATGTAAATTGGTTGTGGAATCCAGAGGAAGAGTATGAGCTCATCTCTCCACCAGCTCCAAATGTGAAGTCAAAGCAAAGCCACGTCATCTCTAGTACAAATAAAATAAGGGCAAAGTGAAAATATGCATTGTCTGTTCTCAGAATGCTAAGTGAAAAGTATTTGATTGCATTGTATGGTTGCTATCCTATCGTAGGCTGGATGCTTTGACTTTCACTTTGGATATTTCATATGTGGCATAAGCAAAGAAGACAGCAGCTGTGTTTGAGATGCATAAGTATAACATGTCCATAAATATTAAGAGAAGCATTTCTCGCAGAAGATGTAGGAAATTTTGATTTCTTAAGTGCAAGATTTGTATACAAGGACGTTTTACAAGTCTGAAGTTAATATAGGAGAATTGTAGAAACTTTTCCAAGGTTGACTAAGTACAATGTGCATGAAGAGAAACAAACTGTCTGTAAGTAAGTATGAATGGTACGTAAGTGGCGTAAGTATTGCTACAAGTGAATATGTCTGAAAGAAAGAAAGTGGGAAAAGAGAGGAAGATACATGAGAGATAAGGGGAGCGTAACGTAATGCGAAAAGAATGTAGTGACAGAGCAATTTAATCGAATCAAATCGATTTGGTTATTTCTTTTGTTTTCAGTCAGTAGCCTCTGCAATGTTGCAGTATGAACTTCCCTCCTCAGTTTGACAATGTTCACAACTGACTGCTTTTTTTGGCTCCTACTGCTGTTCTCGACCGTATAGTTCTGCACTCACTCACCTTAAGGAAATGCTAGAGGAGGACAATATTCGAACTTTCCCTTGTGAGAACATAAGTAGATAGGAAGAGCATTGATGTTCAAAGTTTGAGCAAATTTATACCATAAATGCCCAAGTTTCCATACAAACACTTCCAGCTCCATGGAGCATAGCCACTTCAAGCTCGGCTAACTAAACTGGAAAAGTCTGTAGCTATCTATTTTGGAATTTTGGTAACAAATGTGTCGCTAGGCCTGGAGGAGGAGAGAAAAAGATGTAAGCCAGGAATATCAGAGTTGACGTTATACGGCACTATGGCCGTACCTAATGATCTTAGCTTTTACATTTACTTATGTTTTTAAGGAGGACGAGTGAGCATAACATAACAGTTACATTACATTTGATGAGCCAGTGGACGCTAATGCTAGGACCATTTATTTACTTCTAAGCACTACGCTGAGTTACATTATTGCTCTGCATTAGACAGACAACCTAGTCACATACAATCAACGTCACAGATAACACATACACTAGACATGCACCTACGCAATTATTTTTCTCTCTTGCTCCACCATTTCTAGGTAGATTCTAAAAAGATTTTGATCCTCTCCACTCAATCCCCCCTTCAACATTAAGCTACATTTGAGTTCCAAACTCGAATTCTACAAATGCTACTCGACTAAATACACTCGAAACTTGATTAACATTATTTTGAATGTCTACACACAATTGAAATTGCTTCTTAAGGTAAATTCCAACAGGAACAATGGCCAAAACTGAGAATCTAATGTCATCCTATTAGTAGGAATAAAGTAATTGACTGAATTTAAACTTCTTGACTACGAAATATAAGTGCATTAGTAGAAGTAGAGACTTGATGACTCCTCTCCTTTCTACGCAGTACGATTCTCTCAAAGTCAACGTCAAGCCTAGCAATTTCTGATACTAAAACATAATTTACATGTACATGCCTACACTTAATACGAAACTATTTATGGATATAAGTATAACTACACACATAGAAGTGTAAGCCAAATTCCACGACGCTATCCACCACTTTAATAAATTTTAATAGACATATACTTAAATACAGTCTTGGGAAGTAGGTAGGTATTAGCACAGCAAGTTTCCGCTCACGAAACTCTGTATTGTTCAAAGTGGCGGCAAAAATGTGTTTTTTCTTCTTTCAGCTCTGCCAACCAACGGAGCCGAGTCCCCTTATAAAACTTTCATTTTCTGCCGGTTTCCATTTTATGAATATAATTTTTATGCCTACCATATTACACACACCACTACATAATAGATTCAGCGAGTATGCAGGAAACAGAAACTATGTTCACTCTTCAAAGGCATACATAACCGACATTATGTAAAGTAAGAAAAAGTAAGCAATGCAGGGATATATAAAGATTTTGTTGATCTTTCCCTGTGTTGCCGATAATACTATACACGTGTACCTATTAGGCAGTATATCACATCCAAGAGCTAAACTCAACAGACAAAGCTACAAATTGCTACATATACTCAGTGTGCCTCCGCCAACAATGAAACTTTGTGTTTTCTTTATCTTTTTTTTTCATTTTAGGCAATGGGACTGATTGAGTAGCTATTTTATAGTATTTTTGTATCTATATGGATCTTTCTATGGCAAGTTCCATTTTCGTTCATAGACACCTGCGACGTGTTTAAGCAAGGAACTAAATACTATGAACTTATTTTTGAACTTCCCTGTATATATTTCTATTTATATATACCTATGCATATAATTTTTATCTTTTTCATATATTTATCTAAAGTTTTGCATATAGGTATCTTTTTACATTGGTGGTGCTTGTTCTGTATATACCGCTAAATCCTGCATAGAGACTTTTATGAATTTTGCTACTTAAGCAGAAATGTTCCGTATTTAAGGCGTAAAAACTTTAAGACGTCAATGCCCTTATTGCACAATGGCCTTTGTATGTTATGGAGGAATTTTAAGTTTCTTTGCCACAGAAAGAGAGGGAAAGAGTGAGAGAGGAAGGAAGACGTGAAAGGTAGAGGTCTGGGAGTGTGCATGTAGTTAGCGAGCTACCTAATGTAGCTTTCTCCGTTCCGCTAGTCAGTTATGAATTTAGTATAGATCAAAAGTACCCTTTTGCAAGGGTTATATTCGAAAGTAGGTAAGCTTAGGCTATGGATTATAATATAATACGAAGTCAAAAGCGTCTTTCTTCCGTCTATTCCCCATATTTCGTCGTTATGAACAAAAGTTTACAAGATTGTACACTGAACAATTTGGTACCTATATACATGTACATGCATAAAATAGTTAGGCCATGCAAGAATATTGTATATTATTATATAGGGACACAACTATATGTAGGACACCAATAGTATAATAACTACATGAGCATACTTATTTATAATGTAGCTGTGTAGGTAGTTATTATTTCTAGAGTTGACTTTCTCCTTTGTGCACACGTTAAAACATTTTAGGCTTTAACGACTCCATTCGACTGCTCTTACGTCCGTTTGGTCATATTTTCTGTTGGATTACCTTGGAAGAAAGTCGAAAGTGAAGTAAAATGTAAAATAAGGAGAACAAGATCACTTGGTGGTTCTATCATCATTTTGCTGGAGTCAAAGGCCACTGCTAAACCACAGAGTCAGTGATAGAGCAGCAAAGCGTAAAGGGCTACATGCCATTCCACCACAAAACATAACACCACGAAGGAAAATTGTGGTAACCAACTCATAGGAACCACAATACACAACATTAGAGACACAAAGGAAAAGTAATCTTCTTGGAAAATAATGCATTTCTACTTGGTCGTTGATGAAAATGGTTTTTCTCTGTTTTTGCACAACATATTGCAAGTTATGCAAGGTTAACATACTGCTCTCATTCCATCTTCATCATTCCATACATTCTCGTTGCATCCACCACAGAAAATTCTGTCTAAAATGCTGAGCGGATATAATAAATGGACACTTATATAAATTACAAGTTATTCTACGTGTTTCATTACACTTAAAACGTCTCCCCACATAAATGCATTGCATTTATTTAGTTCTATCGGTAGCTACTGTAATAATCATATAGGTGTAGGGAGTATGGGGGTCCCAGGTGAATATTCGTTAGACAAACAAGAGATTAGATGTATAAGGGAAGATATAGGACAGAGTTGGTAATCACTGCAGTGTGACAGCAAACTTGGAATCAGAGAGAGTGCACAGAGGGCGAGTAGCTTAGCCGGGCTGAAGTTGACTTATAGAACACAAGGCGGACTGAGAGTGGCAGGGCATGGCATGAGTTGGCGTACGATTTGTCATCACATCATCACATCAGTTTCTATCCTTGGAGATATCTGTCTCGCGAACGTAGAACTTCTCTTTGCACTCTGCACTGTGGCTCTCTGCATTGCAACGGACCTCCGGACGACAAGCGTGTGATAAATATAGGACTCTTTTCTACATACACTCTCGCTGAATGTGTAATGTGACTCACTGCATGTCCCGACCGACTACCACTATATACTGCTGATAGCAATGCTAATGTGTGTGTGCATTGATACATTGAACAAAAGAATAAAAAGTAAGGCAGGGAGTGGAAGAGGCGCTATAGCTATTAGAGAACAAGGATTTGTTTGGCAATAGCCTCGTTGCACTAACGTAAAATCACGGGAATTGCTCAAAGCCTTTGAAATATAGTTGATACTCTTATTGTCAGATTTTCTTGACGTCAGTCTTGTACCACAGACCTTGAGCAGTTCCATAAAAGGAGAAAGCCATTTCCCCTCGAATACTTCAAATGCTTTCACTCCAATATAAACTTATCTTCCACTTGCATACGTATGTACATGTCCTACACTCAACTCACTTAGTTAGACCGTGGCTACATTTACTGCAGAACTGGGAGAAATTCCTTTCTAATCCGACTAGGACCAAAGGGCTAATTTTTATTTCCCTTTAGCCAACTGCATAGAACACTTTTACATATGCGCCACTCTCTCTCTCTTAAAACTTGTGAAATGCGAGCCTCGTAAACCTAAGCACTTCAATTCTCCAATGGCCAATGAATTAACTTTTTATTTATGGTCGACTGACGCTTTGAAGTCTGTGTCCCGGCTAATTACACGGAATGACATTGTTAAAATCAAACAATGCGATATATGCTATGTTATTATTGCCTATAGAATCCATGCCGTCATATATGCATGCATGGCAGACGGGAAAAACAAGAAATCACCCAGACGTGTCTGTAGGTATATGTTGACAAGTATTTACTTACGTTCGTTAATTCATTTCGACGGACGTGCATGCACTCTCTAATGTAATCATTTTTCTAGTGGAACGATCCAGCTTAATCATTTATTACATGACCTACTATTTACTAGTAGCACCACCATCCTAAAATGTCAAACAACTAATTTATGACGCTCAGTTTACAATTCCTTTCTTCCTATGTCAAATCCATAATGCATTGCCTAAGAATTGCTTCATGCACAATGACGTTGCACACAGCCCATGTTATCATGAATTGCAATTTTCAGCCTCAGTTCATTAATAATTTAAAGCTTTTGTCTCGACGACTAACTTTTTGCTCCTTCTAAATAAATTCCCATTCTCGCACAAACATCAATCTCACTACACCCACCTAACCTAACCTTATACCTATATCTATACAACTTTGTTTGCATAGTTGACTCGTAGAAAGTTGACAAGGGCAAGACGAGCTTTGTAATTGACCGTAAAATGCAAATCGATTAAGTAAAATTAGTTCAAGTGAATTATTAACAGATCAACTTCTAAAAGGTAGACCTAAGTTTAGACGCATAACAACGTCGTCGTAG
Source organism: Tomocerus nigrus (assembly GCA_019776505.1). Classification (NCBI taxonomy): domain Eukaryota; kingdom Metazoa; phylum Arthropoda; class Collembola; order Entomobryomorpha; family Tomoceridae; genus Tomocerus; species Tomocerus nigrus. The sequence goes on from JABASI010000157.1 coordinate 8,084, forward strand.
CCAATCTACATTTCATTTCACTGCAAAATAATGCTCCAAGCGCAATTTTGAATTTTTTATACTAAACTTTGTTTCATGAAGCGGCAAACAGCGAAAGGGGCAACATATACAAATTAATTACAGTAAATGGAAAGACTTTATAGTAAGTAGTTCAGACAGCATTTTTATGAATGTCAGCAGAGTTTTTCAACAAAAATCAAAAAATAACTCGATTTTAGAAAGTAATAGTGTTCCGTGTAAGAATGTCAATGAAAGAAAATTGTAGCGAGTGGTGAAACACAATTGGGGCAAAGGAATTGCTGGCGGAGTGGTATGAAGACAGACAGACAGATAGTAGCGTGGGAGTGACGACTGCTAATAACATTACACGCATCCAAAAAGAGTAAAGGGCAATAGCAGGTAACGTTATGGAGAAAGAGAGAGAGGGAGAGCACGTCTTTTCTTTTGTGACTGTTGGCATTTGACATGCTCAAGAAACGGATTGCCAAGACATAATGGTAATAAAAATTGGCAATGACAAAATAGTGAGAGTGAAAGCTTTCTCTTTCTCTCTTATTGCAAGTTGTGAGCGTGTGTATCCCATTCAGTCTCTCACGATGGGCTAACTTTGAGCATGACATTACGAACTATATGTGTCTATGCTCACTACTGGACCATGGCTGAAAATCTAATAAGAATTATTGAATAGGGCAGACAAACATGGAAGCTAAATATAAATCTTTTTTTGTAACAAGAGGAAAAGAGAAAGAAGAATAGTCAGAATAATAAATATAGCGTGAAAGATTGTTTTCCTCCAGGCAGGTCAGTTGTAGCAGTGAGTAGTGAAGAGTGAGTGAATGAGTGAGGTAGGTCAGCCATCAAAAGTTACAAACGTGAACCATGCTGTTTTATGACAACTTTCATTTGGCTGGATAAGTGCATCTTTTATACACCTTTTATCCACCACCTTGAGCAATAACAAAATGTCTAATATCTTTTCTTGCCCGAGGATTTTATTCCTCTCCTAAACTGTTCGTCTCATAAACTTAGTGTTGTGCTGTTGTGTGTCGCCCTAAGTAAGTAAGTAAGTAGTAATCCGAATTTCGAGCTTTCTTGCTTATTGTATCACATCACCGCCCAACTAAAGTGCTCAGAGGTAATCATGAGCACTAAATAACTGAACTTTCTCCCCTACTAACTCTAGCTACTTACTATATAAAGATACAAAGATGTAGGAGTAGAGATCCGACTAAATTATGCACACAACTACTTCCCTCCTACATTTCTTCAACATGATATCCTTGCATAGTTATACATTAAAGCTGTGTTCTACTATAGAGAGCACGTATTACATTAGTGGATCTGCTCTGTAGGTACTTAATACAGATAACACAATGCATGGCTTTATTTTTCTGCTCCGTTTCCTTCCCTTTGGCTCCTTTCCCTTCAGCATGCTTTTGTCATAGTGTCAGAAACAAAGAAAAAAACATTTTACTGTGTCTCTGTTTTCTACACAGAGACAATAGATAGGTAGGGCAGTGAGAGAGAAACTAACTGCATGTAGTAAATAGTAGATAGAGCAATGAAGAAGTAAACTTTACGATTGTTCAGCACTTAAAGCGTTACAATTTCATTTTTATTTCCAGCAACGTCCTTTTCTAGCCCCACTTCCTTCCCTATTACCACTACTTAGTACCTTACTTTACATTATATACATATCATTGCACTTCACACACTTGATATTTACGAGAATTACTCTAATCGCCCCGTAATCATAATCTTAATCCCAAGAAAAACACTATGACACTTTATCATGAAGAAATGTTTTAATGGCATTCCTCTAAGGAACTCTCATATTATTCTCCTAACAATGAAATATGAAATAAAACGCCTTATTTACTTTTATTACAACTCATAATCATGATCTAGCCGTGTGATCCTTTTATAACAACTTACTATAATATCTGGAAAAGTTTCTTCATTAACTTTGCCAAAATCATGCTTTAACGCTAGACAATAAATGCAGAATGACAATGTTGTCGATAAGAAATCAGAGAAAGTATATGTGGAATTCTAGGGCAATATCTCCTGCCATTATTGATCGTTAATTTGAGTGTAAAAACGTCATTTTCTTCTGTCATTGCACAAATGGACACACTAAAGGAAGTGCATTAAAAGTGTCAAATGGAATTTTCTGTTTTGACGACTTCCATCATCATGCATCATGCCTGTCCTAAAAAAACGAGGGCTGATGTTGACACACTGTCCGTTGATTAGGGCTAACGAAGGAGTATAAAAATCCTTGCTCTATTACAAATTGAGGAAAATGATGAGGAAGAGGTTGAAATAATGGAAAGCGCTCTATAATTATCTAACCGACAAACGAGACGGACTGTGAACCAGAACTAGTGTCTCTATGAATAAATAATAAAGTTGCTATCTCATTTATATTAGTAGAGACTAGGCCTATATAGCATTTGACAAGTATCTGGCGTTTAACACAAATCTATTGCATGACGTATTTATAGGCGGAGAAGAGTAATGCAATAATGTGGATGGTCGTAGTGTGGTAGTGAGTCAAGTGAGACTAATATGCTTAGAGCAGTCTTTTCATAGTCTACTTACTTGGCTGTAGACAAATTCAGTACAGCTACAATATAAGTCTAGTATATTATTAGTATAGGAATGTCCATGTGCTATGTACACAGAGAGAGAGAGAGAGGCTTAGTAGAAGTTTTAGTAGAGGAGTTTCGGCTGAGCGAGTTAAATTATTAGTAGTGCAAAAAGTTGACGCGAACGGTAATGGAATCCCTTGGAAGTTAGCTATTGTCCAGATAGAGTTAGTGATAGTTGCTATTTACATATAGTAGCTCCTATCTCTGTATATTTTGTATAGACAGACACGGAGAGATATAATATGCAGATAGGAAGTATAGGAATATTTGGCTTTGTACTTACCTAGCTAATGTTATTGCATTAGAGACTTTGTGAAATTCGGGAGTGAAAGAACGTGCTATTAGCAATGTGTGTTTGACTAGGGAGAAAGAGGCAGGCGGACGGCGGACGTATATGGATGGGAACAGGAAGTGAGAAAACCGATGCTTTGCTCCACTACTTAATATAATGGCGGAGAATAAGTTTGGAAACTTAAGGGAACTGCCTCTACTCTCTGCTTATCTAAAATATTCTCATGTTATGTGACTTGACTGCATTGTACTCAACTGACTTCACTTGCCATTCCATATGTTTTACATTATAGTTAGAGCTCTCTTTACCTATTATGTCTTATGTTATGTCTATTGTTAAGCTCACTATCTTCTTCTTTCTATAATATTTTACTGTGCATTTGAATTCTTATGTAGCATGAACAACGTGTATGTGTAGACATGTCGCTCCTAGATAAATATATGCATTCCCTCAAACCATGTATACACACAACAATCCTGTTGTATTTATATTCATTCTTTGGAAAGTCGACACTTGCTTGCTTTGCTACTACAACAGAACAGCCTCGCAGTTTCCTTTTTCCCAACTACTACATAACTAAATACCTACTCCACTCTTTACGCCAGCCAGGGGAATTCATTCTAAAAGTTAGCGGATTTTCTGTGGAAATCGATTCAAGTGTCCTATCATTTCACCAGCTCCATGCTCCGGCATTGAAACTTTCAATGGCATGCAATACAAAACCATTCCAGATCATAGAAAATACTACTCTACACGTTCCTACAAATATATAACTATAATAGAGACCCGCGTACTACTACACAGATAACGTCTATAGCCTTCTTCACTAGCTACTTGGACCCATCATTACATTATTATTATACTATCTCTCTAATGCTGTAATGGAGCGAGAGTCTTTTTCGTCTTTCTATACTCTTAGTTCTTATTCTCAGAAGGAGCAAATGAATGGAGAAATCTTAAAATAGCCAGTGCCAGACCTTTCTTTGCACGATATAGTCAAGACCACACATGAGATTGGGTTTCTTCTTCGTCTCACATTCTACGATTCCCTCTTTTTACATAATATTGGATACACGATACATGTGTGTGTGTGTCTGTTGGGAACGCAGAAAGAGAAAACATTAGGTGCAGCCTTATAGAGCCATAGGGCAGCGAGAGAAAGCAAAGATACTGGAGAAAGGGGCAGACAGACACATTTATCGAGTCGAGTGTATTGAATCTATTGGAAGGAGAGAAACGGCAAATGAAAAAGTCGTGACTGGAAAGGATGTTCAATGCCAGGCAGGGCCACGACTCTCACTCATTGTTACATAGATAGACCATGTATTATGTCGCATCTCTTCTTTCCTCAAATCTTTCATAAGACTTCCCAGGCCATAGGGCTACATTTATCCATCTCCACAATACTCCCTACACAAAAATCCAATATTTTCACTACACAAACTGACTACTGACACTAAGGCTCAAGGGTCAACACTCTGTCCTTTATACAAAGAAGTTCCTTTCTAAACCTCGACCAACTCAATCTTCAATCTTTTTCCAATAGCAAAAGCAACTAACACAACAATTGCTAATTATAACCTAAAATAAATGAATGTTCAAAGTCAAACATTTTAATTAAATATCTTTCGGTTTTTTACTCCAGGAAGATTACAGATACACATACAAATATTTTCAATCGGTCCGGGCATAGACATTGTTTTTAATAAATGAAAATGAGGACATAAAGATAAGGTTGATCAGATAGTATTTGCTTTCACCCAATCTGTAAACGTTTCAATATTGTTGCATGAATAATAGGATGTAGGTATGTAAAATAGGAAAATGACACATACCTACGCATAGAAGCATGATATGTAAAGTTGATGGAAGTGTTGCTTTAGCCTTGTATCATTTAGTGTAGGAGAAAAGGGCAAAATATTTCGTGTGTGGATGATAGGAGGTCGGAGGTAGAAGTCGTGAATGTATTGTAGTTTACAGAATAGGTTGCTGCTGATGAATAGTAGAGGGAATGGGATGGGCGGAGATTGTATGGGCCAAAAGACGATTTCTGTATCAAAGACGAGTTACATTTATCACTGTGGCTGTTAAAGGATGAGCAGGTGACGTGAAGTGAAATAAGTGGAAGAGTAACTTAAGAGAGATAGGTAGGTGCATCATAAGCACGGATAGCATTATCCTGCTCGCTGAGCACGAGGAATCTGGTTCGAACTGATCTGAGTGGCACTTTTCGAAGAACGGAACTGAACTGAAATTAACTGGTTATAGCTCCCTCCGTGGTTCGACTCTATGTACATGCATTAAATTAGCACAGTGTGGAACTAAGGGGAAGGGTATCCTTTGAGGCGTCTAGAATTTGGATGGATTTGAGCCGCGCCTACTTGATAAGCGCTGTCTATCTTCAATGTCCTTCACCATTTGTCTACGGAAATATGGGCTGAAATGAACTGGTGGAGTCCAATTCAACAAATACAGTTACTACTTTAATTTATTGTCATGCTCCGACTTTCCCTCACTCAAACTCACTATCCACCGATCCTTGTCTACTAAAGCCCAAATCTATTTAGTGTCTTATACTTATGCTGTCTCTATCTACAATCTAGTTAGTTAGGAGAGACACAAATACCATTACAAGTGAAAGCATTATAAAACCTGGACTACAATCCCAAACTTATGTACCTACATCTGCATTTTATATATAGTTTACACTTTAAATAGTGGGTGGACGAGGAACAGGAGGAGGATTTGCAAACCACCATTGCCAGAATTAAATCTAACCCAATAGTGCACTATTAGTGTATTAGTATTCATTTGCAAGCATTTTGTTATCCTGAGAAAATAATTCATGTCACCCAGTTAATTGTCAAGTGCAGATTTGGCCGGATTTTGGGAACTTTGCCACTTTTTCATTGTTCAAACTTTTCCTTGCATTCAATTTTCATAGTGCGACTTTCCTCCCAACCAACTTTGACCTTCTCCACAGCAGCACAGAGAATTTTCCCCCCTTTCCCAGTCTGTGCCTTCTAGCTCTGTGGTTTTTTACGATAATCATCTTTTCCCATAAAATACATCATGCTCATGGAATCATATTTAGACCCAAGCAGCAAGTTCTATTACTCTTCTTCCCTCGGCCCTCTAGCTCTAATACAATTTGATTGTACTAAATATATAATATATACATTTTTGCTCTATCTTATATGTACATGTCATAATATCAATATTTTTGTAGAAGGTTTTTTTTTGAAAACGCATGAACAATTTTGAAAGGTCAATTACAGTTTTTGCTTTCATCTACTATCAATTCGTAGTAAGAAACTCTTGTAAAAACAGTAATCTTATTACCTTATGTAACTACTCTGTCGCTATCTCTGTGAGACATTGTTGAGAAGGAGGAAATTGCGCGTAGGAGATGTAGCTAACCATTATTTCGCTTAGTTTGAGTGCATTGAATGCAAGTAAATCTAAAAACTTATTTCTTTTGACAAGGAATTCGATTAAAATTCTGTATGTGGGCCGTTCAAAGCGGTACTCTACTTTGTTGAATAAATGTCAAAGAACTGCTCAGAGCTTTACGAATAGGCTGTGTCAAGTCACCTTTGACAGATTCTGATGTGAATGGAAAACAACTCCTTTTCTTAACTATTTATTCTTTATACGTTTCTACTAGAGAAAGTGCATTCCGTCAAAAAGAGCCACAACTCACGCACATAGTATAAACTATTCGAAAAAAAAACTCAACTCAAATAGCATTAAGGAAAGTACACAAATGGGAATAGTGGTATTTGCTTACGCTATTTTATGGAGGTTGAGCGTAGGTGAGTCTAGAGTAGCGTACACGGAACTTTTGCATTCAAGGAAATCTTTTCTCTAGACACTAAGTAACAAAGACTTGTATATTGTTCAATGACTTCTGAGTTCAATACTTTTAAATGCATACGCTACGCATTCCAATCATTTCAACTTGACGGCTTTTATAGATCTTTCTACTCTCTGCCACTATAATGACAACATCCTGTAAAGGAAGTCAAATAAATACACTGAAACATCATGAATATTTCCTCTTTTCCATGTTATTTCCTTTCTGTCGTTGTTTAAAACTAATGGTAGTGTTTTTAGTGCGTCTTCACAAGCTTCGTAGCTGAACTTGCATGCTACATAAAATTACTACAAAGCCAAAGGCCATTATAAACTCAGAGACTCAGACTCACAATGCTACACAATAGAGCATAATATGTACTCAAACGGGATTATTGTTTAATCTTATTTTGTATATTCAGCGTATTTGTAAGGAAGATTTTATCCGCTTCCGTTATACAACGATGAAATTATTTCCTAATGTACCTACCACTACTATTGTCAAGCAAATTAAATTGTATAGAAATAAAAGTTAGCATCATATTTGTCTTTCTGCGAAATAAATTTGCCGTTACAGAGTTAATAGTGGAACAATGAGCGTTTATGTAGTAATTATCTGTAGAAAATGGAATAATAGTTATAATTGCATAGTCAACATAGGTGTGTTATTTTATCATTTTGGTGTTTATGTATTTAGTGTGTGCTACTAGCTGCCTAATTTATGAGTGTTGGTTTGTCAGGCAATGTAATAATAAGCAAAAAAGTAGAATTGTTGTGACACTGAATCAGATAGTGTGAATGGGATGTGATGATTTTTCTGTGTGAGTCAGAGGTATGATGACGAGGACTGAGTTGTTTTGTTACATGGTGTTCGTGGGTGTAAAATTTGGTGTTAAAGACGAGGCTTTAGCGGGGGGACTCATTAGTATGAGTGACGTGTAAAGTCGCATCCTTTTTGTATGCACTTTATCTGGAGTTGACTGGCTGCGACTCTTGTGTCTTGTTATTGTAGTTTAGAATTGTGTCTTATTGTAGCTTTGGACTGGCTGTATAGAGGAAAACAAATAGTGTTTTTGTTTGTATAGAGCTGGTGGGATGGGTCGGCAGTTATAAGTTAAGTCGACATATGAAATGAAAGTGGAACAATGCTTGCTTATGTTTCTGCTTCCTTTCTCCCGAAATTTTATTTGCTTCGGAGTTTCTCAGTGCAGCGTAGACAGAATAGTCATAATGTAGTAGAGTTGTGGGGTAGGCATATAGGCGCTAATGGCCTATATATTCATATATCTATCTATCTATATCGCTCGGAATATTGCAAAAGTATCCTCGACACGCCACAGCAGAGCAAAGAGCTTGCCTACAGCATTTTCCCAGTCTTCTTCGGCTTCATTGACTTTCTCCAAGAGAGAGAGGCTGGATAGTACTTATTTCTCGTATATACGTAAAAATAGTGGCTGGATGAGAAAAGAGCAAGCAGCATGTGTGTACGTAGAGAAAGTGTCTGTCTAAGGGAAAGTCGATGCAGTGTAAGTTTAAGTACTTGCCAGGCTAAGCCAAACTCATTTTCCCGTATAAATTTGGCCATTGCCTTTACCTTTCCTATATGCAAAACTCTATATATTCATATATAGGAGTCATAAGAACGTTGGTTGGCCTACGGACTCCGATCCTTAGCTTCATTCACACTAACCCAAAGGAACCCGGCAGAATTCCAACTCATTCAAACAGTTCAGACTATTTTTCCGGCTTGTTCTCCTAATGCCTTTACCTTTCCTATATGTAAAACGCTATATATTTAAATATAGGAGTTATAAGAACGTTGGTTGGCCTACGGACTCCGATCCTTAGCTTCATTCACACTAACCCAAAGGAGCCCGGCAGAATTCCGACTCATTCAAACAGTTCAGACTATTTTTCCGGCTTGTTCTCCTATTTAGCTCGCTCTGTTCGCTTAGAAGGAAGTTATTGCTGGGCAAAAGGGAAGCTAAAGCGTTGAAATTTCATTTTCATGGCTTACTTTATCCAGGATACTCCTCGTACCTAATCTCATTGAGTGGGAGAGAAAAGAGCAGAACCTTTCCCTTAAACAACTAGCACCTAGCTATAGCTATATAAGCGTGCATTTAAAATCAAGTCACAGTAGATGGATACTATGTTTACTAGAACTTGTCTCCTACAAATCGAACGGTGCACCAAACGCAGCAGCCGAATCACCGGCCACCGTCCCCGGAATGTAAAACGACCATTTCTTCCCAAACTTCACTTCTCCTCCCGCTCAGAATTCCAAAGTCCGTGCAATCAGGCAGACCACTATATCAATTCACTCACGTTCATACTTTTATATCAACTCTCTTTTAAAACTCTTTGTCTTTTTTTTACTTTCTAGCAAGTTTAGCTGAGCATTGTCCTTGAGAGTAAATCGCCTTACCTTGGAAAGTGAACTTGTTACGTTGTGGAAAGAGAAAGTTCCTTTTCCTTTTTATTATCTAATGCATATTTTGCATCAAATCTCAAAGACAATTTGCAAAATACAATTAAAAAGTTCTTTGCAAAAAATCTCAAACTAAATGCCAATGTAATTTCTGCAAGTTTTTTGAAACAGTCCTTGAGAGTAAATCGCCTTACCTTGGAAAGTGAACTTGTTACGTTGTGGAAAGAGAAAGTTCCTTTTCCTTTTTATTATCTAATGCGTTCCGCTTCTTTTATGTCCAATGTATTTACCTGTAATATACTTACTGACTATTATAAAACGATTTGGAAACAGAGCCGAAAGGATACTTTATACAATCGTGAGCTTAAATTCATTTCAGAATAGTTGATGTTTAGTTTTTTCTCCCTTCAAGGATATTTTAAAACGAATTAAATCGCAAAGGGAATCCTGTATGCCTCTTATGTTTGCTATCATGTTTGTTTATGCAATTTTCCTGAATTCAAGGTCACATACAAAAAACACATTCAATCCACCAAACAATTTCACCGATATGCAGTTTTAGAGTACCAATCAATTTCACCCATTCACATTCTATTGCCAGCCAATTTCAACCTGCCACAGTTTCTAGCACCATGCAAAATTCACCACTATGCCAAACAGATTAACATTTTCTCAGTGGCGGCGATTGTTCTAAACACATTAAGGTTGGTATACTATACGACTTGGTACAGCTGTGTGTGTTTTCCCACCTTCTCAGATACAAAATAACTCGATCTGTAATGAACGAAAATGGTAAAAGTTGATTGATATTGACAGACAAACTATCCAGAAGGCTTACCATGCTCTAACATTTTCCCAATTTTCATCTAAAACGCAGAAAAACGTGTCGGAAATTTTTAAGTGACTCAAATCTAAAGCCGCGATGGTCTTTTTGCATCAAAAACATCTAACAGCGTTTCACATGAAGATTTTTAAAATTTAAGAGAGCCTATTGTGACCCTGCTCAATAGTTTATTTGTCGATACCAACCAACTTTCCCCACTTTCACCCATTACAAATGGTTTCTGGTGGAGTGGGTAAACACACGCAGCTGGTCCCAGTCACACCAACCTTAAACATCACTCCACCACAGGAGCAAGTAAATAGCATAGAATTAAAAGGTATTATATTGTAGTACACTACATGCCTTTCTATATCTATGGTAAATAGTTATAATGTTCGTCGCAGTTTATTATGAGGTAGCTAAAATTAAAGTCCTACGTCAAAGATATAAATACATTACTGCTCCATTATCTGTTTAACCTTGTACTGTTACCCTTGTAAGCTATCTGCGATGTGATTATTCCTTACGTCATCAGTGATGACAATGCGAAACGAAAGTTTTGTTAAAAAACTCAGCTATTTTTCTAGGAACTACTTCAGGCCTTCACTGCGTATTAAGAACACGATACTTTTGGGTTTGCGATTTTATCATGTAGGTACAAGTGAAGATTTTGCATAAGCACTCGAGTAGTACGCACTACTTATCATCATAGGCTTATACATAAAAGAACGAAAAGTACTTTTCCGTGTAATCTTCATTTTTTCAATCACATATCAGTAGGTCTCAAGCAATGGAAAACTAGAGAAACGGGTTAAATAAATAAAAATGATGGACTTTTATCATTCACCTGTATCTCGTTTGAGTTGAGTTGTGCATTAATGGATGAAAAGATAAGAAAAAAATGTATACATTATTGTTAGAAGTACTATAAAGTAATATCTTACAAATTACTCGATAAGTGAAACATATCGCATCACCGAATTGAAAAGGAATGCTCTTTCTGTTTGGAGTATATTATTTATGACTCCATGCATGCCTTCTTACCAATTCCTATCCCGTAAAATAACATCATTTACTCTTCTCGAAAGCTAGGAAACGACAAATCTTTGCAGGCTATGTCATCATTTCCTTATTCGTTTAACTTTATTGAATTGAATCTCAAAAGCAACCATTTCCAAATAACATTGCTCCTTTGAATGTCCGTGACATACTAACAAGCATTTTAACCAATAACCTACATAAATGTAATGCTGCAAGGGAAATGTTTCTTTTGACAATACTTGGACCGTGAATACTATTACAACTTACAAATTGTACTTACATACAGTTATGCACTCTACTTCACTAATTTATCAAAATCAACAAACTTTCGCATGATATATCTACTTCCATTTAGCGAAAGAAAAAAATCTAAATTAACATCAAATTTAAAACGGTGTTTTATTATTTGCCAATAAAAATTATTTTCTTCGGTTTTATATAAAAGTATGCATATTTCCACCAAATTCCTCTCTGGTATCCACTCGAAATTCTATGAAATTTCTGACCACTAACAACTTCTCGCTAAAGTACCTAAGTCTCGGACACAGGCTCTGGTCTCAAGTCTTATGAAAAAGTAGGGCACAATAATTTTTAACCTCGCATGAAAATTCAAGGTTAAACTGTATTTATGAGAAGATAATGCAATAAAGTTTTGCATATTGACTCAAATGGTGTTCCTACATCGTGTCATCCGGCCAGTAAAATCTAAAATTATGACTAAAGTTATAAAACCAAGGAAATCTAAGCAATTGAATTACAACGGAAGGGTTAAATGATTTAAAACGCACAATTTGGCTCAAACGAATATTTTATAGAAATTCCGAAATGGTAATATAGATGAGATGAAACATTAACTGGCATCTTTTATAGGTTTATAACTGATGAAATGGAGTTCTACGTATTTAAGTCCGTTTGTAACTGTGTCGAGAAGGGAAAATGTCAATTTTAGTTGTCCAAGTTATCATAGCTGAAGTAATATCTGTAGCTAGTAATGTCCCTTCATATATTCTGCACTGGAAGCAGTGAGAACGACTACACGAGTAAAGTTTTTGCGAATCCCTGGGAAAAAACATGGGATCAAGTCAATTGCTAAGTCCAACTGGGTATCATCCTTCTCTGCCCTTTAGCTAGTAGAAAAGCAGTCGGTGAACACGGAAGACTGCAACCTCATTCTTATCCGTCGGCTTTAATATGCCTAACTTGGAATACAATAATAGTTTCAGTGAAGCCACGCAGGCCAGAGAGAAGGAAATGCTGGAAGCCAAACTAAAGAGACAGTGTGACTGTAAGATCTGAGCTGAAACAGAATAAAAGCTCAGTTTTCAAATGAAATAAAAAGTTGAATAGTCACTGGGTCGATTCAAATGTCCAATGTGGTGCATCCAATAGATTTTCTGTGGGAACCAGAGCCCCACATTTCCCTTTCTTCTTTTGCGTACGTTTGCGTATTTTCGCTTAAAGAACTTTGATGTCTTTTTTGATGGCGTTTCCACGTGTTCCTGTTGTATTTTATGAAAACTGCGTGTTTCCGTTTTCAACTGAATTTAGCGAGTTTTTTGTCTGCAATTTTGTTGTGTGGCTTTGAAATGGTAGGAAATGGCGCAGGGAAAAGCAGGGAGGGAGAAACCGGAATTGATGACAATTTATTTTCCGTCATTCCTGAATTGATTTGAGTTTTACTGTGTTTATTGGGCCGACTGTGGTGAAGATTGAAATCTATGAACATCTTTCACTCTTTATTTAAGCGACTTATCAATTGTCTTTTTTATATTGCACTTTGAGATTGGCATTCCCATACAAATGTACGTTTTTGGCTTAGATCTACAAATCCGTTCAAGAGAATACAAATGCACACCTGTCAGGATATTATTAGGCAATGTATCTTGATTTAAATTGTATTTTTGGCTTTGAAATTACATTATAAGGCTAAGTGGTAATTTAAAAGTGTGAAGTGAGGTTTTTAGAAAACAAATGCATAAATCCCTGTCTCTATAAATGATTAAGTGTTTACTGTAAGGAAGGATGTAGTTTTTGGATGTGGTGGATGTCTTTTGTGTATTCATGGCAGAAAGTACTGCGGAGAGTCGACAGGCTAAACTAAGACTGCAGTTATTTCCTTTGCCCAAGAATAACTGACTGGGCGAAGGCAAGAATGGCTAATGGAGAGAGGTTGGATGTCTCCGAAGAGACAAATTGAATGTCAAGTAAAGCAAAGTGAATGCAGTAAAAGAAACAAAGTATAGCAATATACACGTAGAAGGGAGGAGAGGAGATGCCTCCTCTGATAACCAACTTAACCCACTACACTGCACAACAAAACAATTCTAAACTTCCTGATAGAAATATAATGCAACTCTAATGTACTTTCCACTTTTCCTACGTCTCGCCTCCCTAGAAATACGACAAGCTGCTGAAAGTGAAACAGATCGAAGAGAAAGTTCAACTCTGCATGGAAAAGTGAGAAGTAAACAGAATGAACTAACGGCCGTGACTAACTCTAATGTACAAGTGCTAGTGGCGATATTTGCCACAATATTTTAACTCTAGCATTATACACATTCCACGAAACACTATGCCATTCGCAGTACACGCAGATAAAAATTAAGAATTTTAATGAAAAATGAAATAGCAATTTTTAAGCGTAGAAGTGCCTTTCGTAGCGTAGCGTTAGCGTAGAAAAATAATTATATAATTGTTACATGACTTAATATAGACATCTATAACCAAACAACGCAGAATCACTTTCAATTAGTGAGGTTCACTGCTTTGTATTTAATTTTGGCTTTCCTAGAAATCCTAGTAGTGGTTTAAAAAAGATTGACCGTTCTAGCGTATCCTTTTCCTGAGATTAATATAGGGTATTTTGTGGCCGACAGATTTACTACTCGCACAAAGCACCGGTTCCCGGTACTTAGTAATGACAAGATCACAAACGTGGCAAAACCCAGAAGTAAATACCTGTATTTATGAGCTGATACACAATAATAATAAACCCCGATTTTGAAGTAATTGTCGTAGTTGTCATTTTCTGTCCAAATACAAAGCGGAAAAACTTGAAGTAAGTTCAAAAGGAAAAACAATTGCATTTTATTTTTGACAACGGAGCTGCAGCGAAAACGAAACCTCTGAAACCTGTGTTAATTTTTAAAATGCTTTAGGAATGGGAACTAGACTGACACCACCACTTATTACACTACCAAAATGCCATAAACAATGCCAGAACTTGATTGAGTTAATGTTTCATTTTATTTTTCAAAATGTAAATTAGAAAAAAATGAAAACTAAAATGTAAACTCAATTTAGGGTAATTGTAATCTTATGCATATAATTTTCTTGCTGTGAAAAGCGATACGATCTGCGTGTGTCCCTTTTGTTTTATGGATGGAGAATCAGCATAATTTAAATTTTTTCCGTTTTACAACGAGAAACATTTTACGGTTTCGTTCTATTTTACTCTGAGGTTGCTTCTTGGTCGAAGATAAAGTGAGCGGGTGCAAGTGCACAGTTGGGAAATTCAGGTCGACAGGTTCTGCTTCTGTTGTATCCGAGCATCGATTTAATTCAAACGGATGTAATATTTGTTTTCAGTGGGATAGGTACGTATTAGAGCTCCACTGAGGTTTCAATGCCATTGCCGTTGAGTAAACGTGGCTTTGTGAATTGTAGACATAGGTAGCTACATCCAAATAAAACAAATTACATTCTGAGTGAACACAACCGTTTGGCTTATGTGGTATGCCTGCCTCCAATTACAAACACTGAGCTCTGTAAAGTTAGAAACAAGAGGAGGAAGGGAAATCAAGTGGCTTATCCCTACTAAACTGGCATTTGAGATAATTCGTTGCATTATGTAGGCTTTACTGTCATGTCGTTGCTAATTCACTACCTCGCTGATTACAAATACTTATTAGTGTTGACTTTCAGCACTCTGTGCACCCACCCATGGTCCTGGCTATCATCGAGCCAATTTAAATGACTCTATTTTAATAGGATTCTTGAAATTCTGTGCTAAATGGTAAATGCGCTCCATTTTCTATTGCGTATTCTTGATTTTATACGTTGGAAAGCTGCCTCTTCTTAAAATTGGTCTACTACTATGCATGATGTATAGTGTTAAGACATGAGCAGCAATTATTAATAAATGGCAGTGATTGTTTAATGAGAACATCGTGTATGTGTAGGTATTAATTATTCTGGCTACATCAGAAAATGATTTATTCATATATGCTAAGTGAGTTAAAATGAGTGCATAGTGTGCATTATTTAATTGCAAGGTTAATTAGATGACAGAATCCTAGCTATGTGTCTGAAAGTACGTTCTAACTTGTACATTGCTATTTTGAGGTTTGATTAGCAGAATTTATCGCATGCGATAAAACCTGAAATATTAACTACGACCAAAAGTGCCAAACTGCTTTTGAGCTTCATTAAGTTCAGTTAATTTTATATATAAATAAATGCAGGTACTTTATATAAGGCGTAGTATTTGATTCATGCTCTTAGATCTTATAGTATCTATTCGTATAAATAATTTTGTAATGTCCCTGTATAGTAATGAGGAAGGTTGAAGTTTATGCGATGTGTGCCCAGTCGAAAAACAAGATTGTTATTATGTATAGGATGCTGTTGTTGTGTAAATTAAGAACTTAGCCAAGAGATGGGTAGTTTCGGTTAGGGCTTTGCTTTTCCCTACCTAGTCTATCTTAAAGAAATTGCTAAGCAGAAGGGAAAGTTACATTCTAAAAGAGAAAGCTCAAAGCTCCTTCGACTCACTGACTTAATTACAAGAAACTATAGACGTGTACTGCTGAATTATTACACTTCATATGGAATTATTTGTCTCATAAAATGCACTACTTATTTGCCTGTAGCAAACTGTTGGTAGGAGGAAGTACGCACGAGATGCTTAACTACCAGAACAGAATATTTACGTGGAATGTTGCGAGATATTTGAGGTTTATTTTTCTTAGAATATCTACGTCTACGTTTAAAATGAATTACTGCCACTGAGAATGACCTTTGTGGCTCTGTCTAGATCATAAAGCAATTCTAATAGCTATTTGCTTTACATTTTAGCCCATAAATATGACAGGAGTATAGCTTACGACACTTACTTCCCAAATAAGCGGATGCATTAAGTTTCGCGTGCTTGTCAATGATACTGAGGCAAAACATTATTTATTATCTATAAGGTGGACTCTTATTTAGGAGCTCAGAACTAAATGAGCCACATAAAATTTTTAAAAATCAATAATTTGTACAAAATGAAATACTACCTTTGGCAGTGAATTCTTTTAACTATCTCTCATTATTTTGTATACAACAAAATCTCTAAACTATTCAAAATGTTTATATTCATGATGTTGTACTATGTAAGAAACTAAAGTTTGTATTCCTATTTATAGAGAAAAGTTAGGTATGCGCTAGATACTAATTGTGTACTATCCTTAAATATATCAAAATATTTATATTCATGATGTTGTACTATGTAAGAAACTAAAGTTTGTATTCCTATTTATAGAGAAAAGTTAGGTATGCGCTAGATACTAATTGTGTACTATCCTTAAATATTTAATGATTCACCACGTGTGGTATTTTCTTCTCAGCCGCTTTTGTTATAATTGACCTTACTTTCACCGGGGAAAAGTAAACATCCATAGAGCTTCCTTACTTTAGTTCACCGAGAAAACCATTTTTGTTGTAAATAAGCTGTACGTAAATAAAGAGATTTCGAGCTTACAGTGTAAATGCAAGAGGTGCGTGTGTTTGTGTCAATAAAAATGCAAAACTACTTCCAGCAGTAAACATAAACGTATAAGTAATAAAGTCTACCAGGTGAATAATGTGCACGCATTTAACCGAGCAGGTTCAAATCCTAAATTATGGCCATGTGTAGTGAATTTATCCTTTAACCTTATACAGGTTATTGTGTGTTGTTGTTATTGCCCTTGTAAGCGGATTTGAGGACCAGACTTACAGAAAGTATTGCCTTTACCTGAATTAAATATTTATCAGTACGTGAGAGAAAAACATTAGGAATTCATTATATTATATGCACATATTAACTTTGCAAAGTATAAAATTTGGTAGCAAATATCTACAGGTATGGTTAATNAAAACATTAGGAATTCATTATATTATATGCACATATTAACTTTGCAAAGTATAAAATTTGCTAGCAAATATCTACAGGTATGGTTAATGGTTTTTATTGAAATTAACATCCAGCGACCATGGTTCTATGCTATTGCACATGAGGTCTGAGTGTTTTAAATTGGGGAAAATTGCGTGCAAAACTATACTTGTCTCACAATGTGAAATGGCAAAGATCAATATTCTCCGCGATTATGAAATGAATACTTGTCGGGTACACTACGCATTAGGGTTTTGGTTGCTCTATCTTGTTTCACGTAAGTACATTACGAACACATATAATATAACATGATAAAGCATGGGCTTTATTACGACTTTACTCTTATACTATAACCTCATCAATTTTGTGTATGGTCATATAAGGTGTGTAGGGAAACATAACACCAAACTTTCTCATAGGATTTAAGTACCTGTGTGTAGTAATATAAAATATATTGACTTCTTGAATAGAAGAAATAGTTCTCTAGTTTCTGGCAACTTATACGAGCATTGTAGTACTTATCTTCTACCTCAGGGACAGCTAGATTACAGTCGGTGAAAGCACGCATAGTTTCTAACGTATACATTGTTAACCTATACATACATAAGTATACCTTAATAATGGATTCCTATAAACTATAGCCTAATAAATATTGATCTGATTGATAACGTGTAGGCATTTCAATGATTTCCTTTAATGTTATGAATGCTTCCCATGAGTAGGTTAACGAGTTAGGTGATATAATTATACTAAAAATAGAATTATAATCCGTAACTCTGTCAGCATTTTAAAAACCTTATTCATTAACTAAATATTAGAAAGCAGAAATGCTTAATTCCTAATTTTTAGTTTCTAGGACCGTTCAATGAGGTTAGCTCCATTAGTAATGTGTACTTGAATGAAATTCTTGAAACATATCGAGTAAATAACAAACATCAAGTGAATATTTAGGTCATTCGCTAATGTAACTGCATCATTAATGAAATAAAAACCTTTAACCATATATTCCAATGCAAATGAAGTTCCCATCTAACTAAGCAAGTAATGATAAGTAAGTGCACTAAATGACATTCTCTAAGCAAGTGATTTAAAATTCTATTACATCGTCAATTGCATACGGAAAAAATGTGGGAATGAAAAGAGGTCAAAGAGATTCCCTTCGTGCTTCTAGTTATCAACATTAGTCCGAATCATAATAAGCATGCAACATGATATGTGTGTTTCGCCAAATATTTACCAATTTCTTTTGAAAGTCTGGAATGAATGGAAATGTAAAAGCAGACAGAGTCGGAAAATGGTGCACTGCTTCAAGTAGCTCTACTTACGTACTTGGATTTTATAAATGGCAACGACGGGTGGTGGTAGTTGCATGATAATGAACCATTTTATTTCACATTTATGCAAGAATTTCGCAGGAATTTTTAATCATCCCTCTGTGTTTTTCCCTTTTTGCAGTGAAATAAATAACTTGGATACCGGACTGTTAATAGAAGTATGGAGCAAAGGCTTAATTTGGGACAAAGTTATTGGTTACCACTGGCTTCATTTGAGAGATATCCATCACTCAAATGTGGTAAGTTTGGATGTAAGTGACCTTTTTTTTCTATTTCTTAGTTTCTTAGTTGTCTTCCACAATGAATTCGTACCACGATTTAAATTAACCTTATTATACAATCTTAAGACGTCAAAAACGAAAAGTCGAAAGATAAATTGTAATAAATAAATTGCAATTCATACAAAACTTCTTCTTTTACTGTCATGTTTAAATAATTCTGTACGAATTCATTGAATAACACACTTAAAATACAAGGCTAAAACTTTAATACATTTTACATGCCTACAACATAAACTCACATACAGCTTAATAACTGGTTGAGTAGGTAGGAAAGGATTAAGGAATTAGTGCAGTATATTCAATTACTGTTTATTAGGGGTAATGAAAGGAGGCGAAGAATAATAAGTGGGATGATTAATATGAAAGTATAGTAAATTTTTAAGTAAGGGTCATAGAGACATAATAAGCAGTAATTCTTGTTTGCCTTCAGAGGAGAATAAGAGAGAATAATAAGTGAAGAGGCATTGCATGCATAGCTTGATGTAGGTTGTCTTTTGATATTTCGCCGCAATGGGTTGAATGGAGGCGCTCACAAATGCTTACACATACACATTAGAATCTAGAGATGATATAGTGGAATGGGAGCAAAAGTAAAATAAATTATTCCGCGAAGGATCCTTTGAATTTCACTTGTGGTTTTGTTGCTTTGCATTGTCATTATAAATGTCATATCTGCAGAATATAATATATCCCCAGCAGTTTCGAACTAAGAGCTATTTTGACTGGAACTATTGAAGTGAGTGCGGGTAGAGAGGAGAGAGAAGAAGAAGAGAGTTTTCTCTATCTCCCTATTACTGTGTTTCCTATTTGATGCTCTGCTAAGGAATTTAATGGAAAGTTGCAGAATGTTTCGCATTCATTGCATAGTCTGATGCGGTTGACGAAGTCAAGGTTAGGGAAATTTATCGTCGACTGACTCATTGATTTATACTTTGCAAAGAATTGTCTGCCTCGTTGAATCTTATGGCTTAAAGGAACTATTGTAAGTATAGAGAAGCAATAGAAATATCTAAAATACATTCTCCCTAGCAGAATAGTGGGTCACCATCACCACTCCATTTCAGTTTCCTTTATTAGCACACAAAACACATGAAGTGCCGACAGCACTTAAGCCTGCATCCTTTTCAAAATCCTAAGATTTCTAAATAGGAAAACAGAGAGACGAAGGAAAAAACAAGACAGGGCAGACAGAATCATCTAAAATATCCGTAAAACTACAATGCAATGGGAGTCGTGCTACAGAAATTTATATGTGCACAACATCTTTAATGTTCTAGTTATTTGGGATAAAGTAGAGCATTTCTATAGAACTCTCTCCCACGAATTATCTTTAGCATATATTCAAAATCTAAGATCTTCATACGTCTACTCTCTATTTTTGTCAGCTTCAACTTTAGACTTAATATATAGTAGCAATTGAACTGTTTCTCAGAAAAAAGAGACACATGTACGTAGCAATCTAAACAACATGCAGCTACACTCCTCTTCACTCCTTAATAAGAAAGTGCATTGTTTGTGTCTTTTTAGCTAAAGTGCGGAGCATAACATAACAATAACACTTACATAAACCAAATGGAGCAGAGAGAAAGCTCATTCAGCTCATTCTCATCCTGAGCATCCCTACTCAGTTACGTCATAGTCATGCATAGTGACAAGCTACTTATTTCACTATCAACCACCCTCACAAAGATAAACACAAATGGCTTAGGTATATAATCTACTTCTATCCATATCTGTATAGTATATTGTACTTCACCTTAAATATATAAATTTACATAATATAGGTACTTGTCCCTGAATTTCTGCTAGTAAAACTAAAAAAAGTCCCTAAAACACAACTACCACTTAGGTATATATTTATTTTTATAACCATTATTCTTCATATTCTCATGTTAGGATTTAGAATCTCAGCTGGGAATGAAATCAGGAGCGATATCATTGTAAAATAACTCACGAACTTTATTACAAGTGACTTTATACATTTTATTAGATAGTCCATGCAAAGTAGCATGCTGAGTCAGAGCAGCACGAGACTAACATTGTGTAGGAGTTTATGTTAGCAATACAAACAATGTATTTACATAGTTGCTCCATTCCTGCCTGCTATCCTTCACACTGCACACTGAATGGAAGTAGAGCATCATCATTCAAGAATATAGAGAGAGCATAAAACAGTTGCTACATCATATCACAACAGTCTGTTAGAGTACTAAGTCATAAAAGTGATAACTGAATGAATTTGCTTTTCCAGGAGGGTGCTGGACAATGGCTGTCTCTCGAGGCGGAACTTGTTATGCGAGATGGAGAAGTAGTTGGGACGAAAACACCAACAGGCCATGTGCTACTTGTCGATGCCAGATTCGAACTACCATATGGTAAATACACTAAACACCTTATAAAAGTAATAGCATGACTTTTGTGTGGGCAGTCAGAGTGAAAGCACTTTTACTCTTGATTTTCCCTTTGCATTTCAATTCCTTAATTTCTTATATTACATAAGCTTCCTTGAAACAGAAACCTACAATTAATAAGCTACATGCATCATACAAATAGTTGAATACATTATTAGGCTACATTCAACCTACACACTTATTCTACGACGCTTTTCTTTAAATGCGCTAAGCTACAACATGCCATAGCTAAAAGTGCTACACCCGTCAAAAACCGTAAACATCAACATTAAATTCCATTGCAATTATAAAGACTCCTACGCTTACTAAAATTACTACGAATACTAGAAGACGGTGATATCCTTTCATTATATTAAGTAAAACAGGATTAAAATGTCGAATTTCAGTGTGAATACTAATAGTATATGTTTATAAGGACGAAAATGAGGTAGATGTGAATACGTTGAGTGAATACTGATTAGGTGGCAATTTTGTGACTGAAATATCGATTAGTGCCTATAAAATTAAGTGGTTTAGCTAGTTTAGGCGAAAAGATTAGGAGGACTGGTAGTTAAAGCCGGAAAATTGTTACCTGTACTATACGCAGTGTATTGACAGACATCTATTTAACGATAATTGCAAACTGTAAAAGTATCTATGTGGGAATGGATTGCTTTATAAATAGAACAACTGCGTCAACAAGAAGCATAGATAGAATAGAGACGTGATGCGATTCCAGATCTCGCCACAATTAATTAGCAAGCATTGTGGACTGTTTAATTTCGGAAGAGAAACAGGGTGAAATAAAACATGTAATTAAAACAGGCTTCGTATGCCGTGACAGGAGGAGAGAAAGTCGAGAGAAGAAAGTAGATTTATGTAGGTAGGTTAGTTATTACACTGATTAAAGTAGAGTCAAAGACTTTAGTTTCCTTTCTGTAAATATGTTTGCCGCAATTAATTATAAATAAATAGGGAGTTTGATAAGAGTTAAAGAGAGGAGCAAGAAAGAGAGGAGCAAGAGAAGAGCCTGCACAGAGTCAACTCATAATGAATCACACATCAAACTTCCTCTTTATCTCACTCACAATCAGTTAGATTCATTCAAAAAGTTTATACAGATAGAAAGTTGGAATTTGGAAATGAATAGTGTATCATAGAACTCTATTTTCGAGTTTCGACGAGCCAAGTGGTTTTGAGATGATGTTTGTGTTTCTCCGTATTATTCAAAGTGAATATCATATTATGTGCACCGAGAGTTATTTCTGTTGCAGTAATGTCGTTGTAACGTCATCATGTGAGACAGGAGTTTAAGAAGAGTTCTGTTACGTTGCTGTGTGGCATATTCTGTGAGCTTGTTATGGTACAGGCAACTGACTGAGTGGAAAAGGGGGAAAGCAAATCAAATCGTAAACTTTTCCTTTTGTGAGCATTCTGGTATCATGTTCCTGTAAAAGTTGAGTATGACGCATTTGCATTTTCCGTGAGTTTGACAAGACAAGCAAACCGAAGGAAAGCAAAGCACTGACTTGCCTTTTTGTCTCCGACTTAGCTTTAGCTCACAATAAATTCTCCTTTTTCGCATGGCTACCTACTCACCAAAGTAAAAAGTCAGCATGGACCTCTTCTGTGTCGTGTATCTGTATATGTGTTGAGATGTGTAAGTAATTAATGTAAATAGTCAAACCATTATTATGTCGTTTCTGTGTCGTTCGTAAAACTTAGCACTATAGAAATAAAAGGCACAGCAGCACACACCTATACAAACTGTCAGCAAATGTTGGAATTATTCTGTGCGATTAAAATAGTCGTAAAGGCACTACGTAGGGATTGGTAGCAAAAGTGAAAGCAGTAGTAGATGCAAGCAAATAGATAATAATTCTGCATTTTTGAGTGTGTAGTGTGAGTCTGGGAGGGAGGGAGTAGGATTTTAGTTGTAAAATATTCAAGAGAAATGTCTCCTTTACTTATGTATCATTTGTATTCAAATGTACTTGCCGTTTTTATTCATGAAATGAGCTGAAGACATGCAGAAAAATAATTATTAAATACGAACTGCTTTTATCGTTGTCATTCTGACCTTAATGTAGTGGATGACGTAGCAAATGCGGCTATAAAACTGACTCTCTCATAATCCTTGTCTGTGTTCCGGTTTTTCTACAACGGGGTTGTTGAGGTGAAGCGAAGCATGTTGAATGTTGAGTGCCTCTGCATGGTCTGCATGCTATCATGTGTTAGAATTAGTATATCTTTCAATATGCATACGAAACGGATATACAGACTGCTTACGTAATAGCTCACTCCAGCTAACTACACATGTGAACCTGGATCCCGCCCGCTTATACTAATCATAGAACTCAAGAATGAACTTTTCAGCTATAAGTATACAGAAGAATTGTCTTAGACACAATGGCCCTCCTTCTTATAATACTTCAATCATTTAGCTACATAGCTAATAAACTTTCTTTTTAGTTATTCATATATGTATACATGCATTCTGTATATATAGGCGGGATTAACTAGACTCCATGAACGTCAGCTTTATAAAGTGAAATGAAGAGAGAGAGAGGGTCATGCCAGTGTAGCTAGCTACCTAACCTGTGACTCTGCTCCTTTTAGCCAGACATACTTACATGCATAGTCCATTATTTTATAGATAGAGAGTGTAAATGCCTAAATTCGAGAGTGTGATTGTGTATACACAGAGAAATGAACTTTAGGAAAGAATATTAAGGTTATGTAGCAATGCCTTCGTCTTTGGTGCATGCAAATGGCTATATACAATCAACATTCTTCCCTTAAGCCTGCACTTACTGTGACTAGACTCGACTCGGCACTCTCACATTGCAATGAAATCCCCACAAGAGCATATTATTATAGAGCAGTAGCTAATGTAAGAATAAAATGGAAATAAAGTACGATAAAATGTTAAGGAGAGATAAGGAGAGAGCCCATGTCGTTCTATTTGTACTTGGAGAACACATGCATTCCCCACTACAAATACATACATGTACGAGTATGTTCACTATTAAGAACTTATAGGCACGAGTCACACAGAGACGATGGCAAGTGGAGTGGGAATAGAAAAAGGACTTGAGTTAGTTGAGTTGAGTCCACTCGTGACTCATACAATTCATGCGTGCAAGTTGAAACGGAGGAGAAACATGGAAAAGGCTACGACAAGACTCAGTGAAAGTATAATGTAGAAAGAAAGCAATAGAACGTGAATGCCTCTGAATTTCCAATGCAATTTTAAAGGAGACAAGCACACATTAAGTAAGCAACTCATGTACATGAACTCTTAGCCTCCTTGTAAATATACAAGCCATATACAAGTGCATACGACTGACTAGTGACTACATGTAGCTATGTCATGTGCTCTTTCATACAAGTCGAATTGTCGTCTTGTTCTAGGTAAGACATCTCCGCTAATAATGTGAGAATACATATTATTACACCTCTACACTTTTATCTCCCCGAATATTCGGAGCCCAACTCAGCCTCCCTCTCTCCTACATACTATTCCCACACAGTCTACATGACATACCATGAATTTATATTATTTTCACCCAACTACCTACCTACGCTACTACTACATTGCACACTACTACTACACTTAATAATGGAGCGAATCGTATACTTATCCTGTGTTCTGCAGTGATCTCTCTATTCTTCAGAGCTACCTCCCAATAAAATTTAAGCTTAGGGATTAGCAACAGAAACGGAACGACAAGAAACGGAATAAATATTTACACCATTCTTTATCTCTCTGCATTATGTAAACATAAGAAGGTACGAGGCGGACTTCTACTTCTAACTATCTAACAGTGCCCAAATGTAAAAGAAAGTAATGAAAAGCAATTTATACATAATTGTGCGACACTCAAAAATTAAGAATGTGTCAAAAATATTTGTATCAATAAAGCTATCAGATCTTCTACAGTACCTAATTGTGTTATACTTATAACTGATAAATGTGAGAACACTGCATAGAATAGATAAATTGAAGCGAGAGTTTAGTGAAACGAGAAAGGAAGAAAATTAAGTTTGAGGGAAAATACAATTTTAATATCACTGTTGGAAAGGTCCGCCGGGTGCTCTTGCGTTTCCAAATCCTCTGCGGATTTCCTATTTTGGTTTGTGTGTGGGCACTTGCATTATTGTCTTCTGTTTTCCCCTGTGTGTTGCTATTGTCTTCTTGACGTGCCTTGTCTCAATTGACTTTTCTTTCCTCGTAGACAATGTCCTTCCTTCCTTCTCATGAAGACCATAAACATAATCGTGATAAAAAACAACTGGACAGTTAGTATAAACCGAGAGAGTATTTAATAGTGCACGTTGCCCGTATATTTAGTAGCGACAATAGTAAAATAGTTATCGTTGACTCGTGCAAAGTTCAGATCGTCTCACAACTTACAACTTACACGTGTACATATGTATCATCCGAAAATAAATACCTAGCTACATGAAAGTATTTACTAAGTAAGGAGATAAATGTCAGGGTGTTTCGTGCTAAACTGTAGACAGTCTGTTAACGTTGGTAATACACTCCGCTCTGACCTCTTCTTTCCGGATTTAACTTACTAGCTGCCGAACTCGACGGAGACGAAGCTATAGAACTGCAAAGGAAGTTGGAAATGCTCAATTCGATGCTGGACCAGGAGGTGAGGGCCGAGCAGGCCAGGAAGCAACATCAGTACTACATCCAATGTGAGTGTGAGTGAAAACTCTGTTTCTATTTGCTTACACAATTGTTTTATTAATTGCATCTTCTTTTGCCACATTTTCTTACTTTTCTTCTGTCTAGATTAATTTGATGCCAATTATCATTCATCTTAAATATTTGTATATGCTTAACAAAAATTTACGACAATAGGTAATTTAAATTTTTTGTCTGTATATTTTTTTAAAACTTTTTCTGCCAGTTTATTTTCGTGTATTTAATTTAATACGTGGGGATAATCGTAAAATGTAAAAATACCATATCTTGTATATAAGAGAATGCCATTAAAATTGTGAAACAGGGAATTGTTTTGGTTTACGTGTCAAAACAACTGTTAATATTTTATGCGCGTGCAGTTTTCTGGCAGTTATTTCTCCAAATATAAGTTCTCATTTGTTTGTTATTTGGAGCACGCAATAGAAAACTGATTTAAATGAAAAAAAGCATGTGATTGAGAGTTATCTCATTGTTTCGGTATGTTTTTATCGCATTGACATGCATAGCTAAAGCTACCAAGTTATTTTGAGATAAAGATAAAACTGAAAAGCAAGTCATTGTTTGAGAGGCAATGTGCAAATGCAGAGAAGGAATTAGGTAAGTGTAACATTACTTCTAGCTTTTTGATTTTTTCATCAGTTTTTGTTCGATTCACTTGTTGCCGGTTTTTACAATGTCATGAAAACTGGAGCGTTCACACATTCTTCCAGTCCTTTAATCCAGAAGATGAAACATGGAGTTTAAAAATGATCTCACGTCACACTCTCCAGACTTAATTAGTCAAAGGCGGAAAGCAGAACTAATCGATTTTGACGGAGCTAGGGAAGTGGAACTGAGTAATAGAAAAAGTTGATTCGCGCTTGGGAACTAAAATCAATCTTGTCATTCAGTGAGAAGAACAAGAAAAGTAGATCCATGAATTACATTTAAATTCTATAATCCTTTCACTGCCATTCCTTCTCCATGTTACACTTTCGGAATATCATATCCCCCTGCTCAATACCACAGAACAGAGTCAATTTCTATATGGGACAATGCGACAGAACGTAAGAGCAGATGCTACTCAAAAGTTCATGATAATATACAGAAAACTGAAATATGGGCTTATGCATCCATACTAAAACAGAAACTTCATATAAGGAGAAAGTTTCAACCTGTCTTTTTATCTGGATAAGCTGACAGGATCATACTTTTGTGAAAGCTTCAGTAAGTTAGAAAGAAATGCGACTGTCATGTAAATAATAATATGCACGATAGTTTATAGTTTATATAATAATATAGTGCATTTTTATATATTTACGGCATTCTTTATATAAGAAAGTTATTGTGCGAGCTGAATGAATAGCATCACTACAGTGAATTGCATGCATTAAAAATAATGGCTTTCCAACCACGGATCTGAACACGATTTAATATTCTCTGAAAAGAAAATAGTTTTATAATCAATCAAACTGACTAGTAAACTGGGTGACATGTTATAAAAAATAAAAGAGAGTTTGAACACAGTAAACCCGGGTATTATATACATGCTATACAGATAATAAATAGTTGTATGATAAACTAAACAATATTCTAAAAGCATTATAATGTTGTTCCTTACAATTAGCTACTACACATACTTCTTGTCTTGTGTGTATGTGTTTGTAAGTAGACACATACGTATAGATACATAATGCAATAATAAAATAAAAGAATTTATTGCAGAAATAATAGGGCTTAGTGGTAGATGTAGGATGTAGTAGTGGCAAGATAAATTCTAAGAATTGGAGAAAGTGAAAAAGTTCACACTTAGTGGCGAGATGTGTGAATTAGAGGAAGAGAAAAGGAATTAGAGTAAGTAGATAGAGAATTGGGTCATGTCTTGACATGGAAAAGCTGTGATATGAACCATTCTCGCCTAGGACAACAGAAACGTAGATCTGCAAGCGGCTTTAAGACAACATTGGCTCAGCCTTATGAAATGAAATTCTCCATTTAGACTGGAATTGTGGAAATACAATAAAGCTCAGATTAGTTTCTTTTCTCTCAAGTATTATAACATTAATATGAGTGATGATATGACAGTGAGAGTACCTAGCACACAGACACAACTCTTATAAATCTATTATTATTTGAAAAGAAAAGTCTGTCTAGCTGTAACCATTGTATTTTCTACAGGAATATAGGTACGTATGTAGGTGGGTAGCACGGGGTAGGTAGAGAAAGGCAAGTATTACAGTCGGATGTCATCCGTAAAATTCTTCTAGATTAGTTACTGGAGTGTAGGAAAGAAAAGATGAAGAAGCGGCAGTGTAATCTAGAGAAAGACAATGGGCAAGTTCATCCGAACGTGCAAGTCACTTCTCCATGTTACCGTTTCGGCTTCGTCAGTATTCTTTCCAGAATGTGCACCCACCAAACATAACCACACCACCACCCTTCTGTATAAATATCAGAATAGCTCTAGTCCGTAAGCCAATGTGAAACTAAGGTTTTTGTTTCCAGAGACGCTCAATCTTCTCATCTTTTGTCTCAGAAGAGTTTTATAGTTTCTATGTTGTTTATGCCGAATATTATAGAATAATACACACGGGATATATACTCTCTGCAGTAAAGACGTTTGTTAGAGAGACTATGCTCCTGTATCTAACTCCTACCCATAGCTCATCAAAGAAAACGAAATTCAATCTCTCTGTGTGAAACTACACCTCTTTTTGTTCAGCCTTCACACGGAGTCTTCTTTCTAGGAAAGTACATTTAAGTCAGAGAGTACATGCTATCTAGTTGAGATACACTTTGGTGGTGTCTCTTTGTTGCTGATGTCTTGAATTCTTGGGTTTTTGACTTGACTTGTGTAGCAATTTCTTTAATTTTGTTAGCGATGCTGAAAGTAGTATGTCTGCAATTGTAGCACAATAACAGAAGAGCCTTGCTATTGTTTGCAATTCCAAGTTATTGTCTACATTTAATTATTATTTAAGACTTCGAGGGAAAGGGACGAGAAGGGAATCACAGCTCCCAGCTCAGCTCTCTCCCTAAATGGGAGAAAGTCGACGCAATAATTAATTTCGTCGAGTTCCCTTCACTTGTCCAGACTCTCCGAACTTCTAAAGAGTAACAATAAGTAAGTGAAACGGTGGTTACTTACACTAGCACTTTAATTTGCTCCTGCGTCGACTTTAATTATTGTACTAAGTTTCTGTATAAAGTCTAATACATACGTGTGCATTGTTCATGCTGTACCTCCTATTATTTTTACTCGCATTGCCCGACTCCTAAATCAGGTACATTCTAAATTAACCGAGAAAGCTATAGCTTATAACTTGGTGGATGATATAATAAAGTACGTGAGAAAGCATAGGCCACTTGTTTAACTAATGCCATTTTACATTTCGCCTACTATGTCTCTTTCAGCTTTATAATAATAGGACAGGGGATCAATAGCGGTAAACTGTACATAGCTCCAAAACGCTACGTATATTTTCCGCTAATATAAATATCCTACGGCTGTTTTCCTAGTTTAACAGCCTCAATATTGATTTTAAACAAGATTACACAGTTTTGGCTTCATGCTTATTAGCTACATACGCATTTAGAAAGCAGCAAATATGCATGATATATATTTAAAACTCAAAGCTCAATGTGTACATAAATAAATTGCATTATGATGCAATCAGTTAAGCTAGCTATTATATAAAATCCCATCGGATCTAACCCTATCAAAGCAACATACAACAACATCCCTATGTTATGTGCAATTAGTTAACATTTGTATATTTATAGGCCCAATTAATTTCCCAAGGGCTGCCATCTTTTCATTTCTGAATTTCACTTTGATAAAGATCTTAATACGTATGCACCCACGTATCACATCTACGTCAGATGTTTTTATACATCGTGACAGACGTATTATCTTCCTCTAATAATTTCCTTCGAGACAAAGCCATTATAATAGCTAGGGAGAAAGACAGGCTATATAAATATACTTCTCATTATTATTATATTACCTACGGTAAAGATACGGTTTCCAATTTCGGAAAACAAATTGGCGACAGCTAATTGGGTTTTCTGTAGAATTTTCTATTAATCATATAGATATGTACATTTTATATGACAGACTTTGTCAAACAAGCAAATGTCACCCTGAAGATTATATATAGAATATTTTTTATTATATAAACAACGCAACAGAGATGTTAACATTTGTAATGTATGAAAGAATCATATTGCCAGCAAATTGCAGTAAATTACAGTTAGAAGTCTATGAAAGTGGAGAAGAAGAAGGAGAAGAATGATTTGTGTATATAGTGAGCATAGGTAGGTAGTTGCTCCTCGTTAGAACAAAGAGTCTGGTGATGTCTATAATGAAAAGAGTACCTAAGATCAAAAGAGGCCATAAAATGTTCTCTGGCACGAATCTCATATTACAAAACAGTCTCGCCTCATCTATGGTTGAGTAAATCAAAGAAAAGCAGACAAGGAAAGTCATCGAGAGAAAGCAAGTCAAGTAAAGTCAATGTCTGGCCTGGTTGCCTTTGCTAACTACTAGAAACAGTAAGGAAGAGAAAAGGGGCGAAGAAAGTGAAGTGAATTCGTTCGAAGCCCGTAAACATTTTGATTTGAGCTCTCGAGCCCATTTTACTGTTTATGCTGGTGATATTTGTAACGATTACATTTCCTGACATTGCATCCCATCGCACTCTATCTCGAATGCTCTTGCTATCTGTCGTTTTTATTTCTATTTGTTCCGCTCTACTTGTCATGGGAAAGTTGCACTACACAATACTTACATACACAACAGCATTAATATCAACTAGAAAATATAATACGTACAACAACAATAAGTTAAGGTTTGCTACTGCTACTTTACTTACTTACTTACTCACTTCCCTACATACTGTGTATCTAGTATGCACATCATTATGTAGTGAAGTGAAGCTAGAATGAGAATGAGACGTGACCGGCTCTTCTGGCCTCGTCTACAAATAGGATATGGGAGAAAGTGTGCAAAAAAAGCCAACGGAACACATACTAGTTCAGTTTCACAGTGGTGAAATTCTATTAGATAAGTATAGACATAAAGCATAGTTAACAAAACACATAGAAAGATGAATTAGGTAACTAAGACTAAGAATAAGGGCTAGACATATTGTTCCTTGAAAACACAATGAAAAGTTGTAAAGGAGAGATCAACTCTCTGCCAAAATACGAAACAAACATCCTCATAAATATACTGACACTATATGCTTGACATTAAAGAGAGACTGAGTGCGAGAAGGGAGAAGGGAGGATGGAGTCAAGAACAAACCAAGAGTAGATATTTATCGAGAGCGATGTTGGTTTGTTATTCTTTACGACTGCAAATATAGCATTATCAGTTTCGGCGTTACGTGCATTACAAAAGTGTTACACCAACTTAGGAATAACAAGACAAACAGTGTATGAGTATTATTTACTATCTGAAAGCACACAAGACATCTCTCCTTCTTAGTCTATACATAAGTACTAACTGTGTATATATAACTACACTGAATTGCATTAGTTAGTACTACACGCCGAGCCTTCATATTATCATTCAGCAACAGACAGCTCAAAGCTACTTTCTCCACAGAATACAAGAGTAACAGACTAATTCCTCTGCAACTACCGCACAGTCTTCGCTTGTTTTATGTGTAGAAAATGGCTAACCACCAAGCAAACTCATCTATTTTAGCTATGTACACTTAATTTTAGACTGACTTTCGTTTTCGTATCCCGGGCACACCACAAAATATCCTACTTAGCTAAACTGGGTGGATGGAAAGTAAAACTTGATTATTTATATAGATCTTAACACTATAAGTATCAGAAACGAAGAGGAAATTGCAAACTTCTCAGACAGTATATCTGCTATCTTGAACAAAGAAACTTTTTAGTAGACACGGAGAAACGGGAAGGAGAAAGCAAAAAAGATTTAGGCAATCTTAACTATTAATACTGCATTGCATATAATTTAGCGAGGATAAACAGATACACTTACTTGTCTGAGATTTTGTTTGTTTTATGCACATTGTAAATACTATTCCTTCAAGACTAAGCAAAGATATTTAATGCAAAGTCAATTTATCATTATAGTTTTTGTATTGTATCGTTTAGGTTGAGAAAATTTGGAGCGATAGCAAATGTACACATTTACTATATCAGTATTCAAAGTAGAGAGAGAGTTTTTTATAAGTTTTTTTTGCTATCGCCATTGATCTCATAATACCATTACTTAGTATTATCATGTTATTTATAAACAGAATGATCTACTTATCGGATGCAATGTGTCTTGTAAATAATATGGTACAAGGACGTATATTAGGTAGGTACAACAACAAATACATTCTTTCTAGTAGTTTCAGCTAAGCAACTCACATAAATATAAAACACCAGCCAAAAACACTTGAGTAGTTTAGGAGTGGAAGAGGTTTTCGATGAATTGCGAAATCATCCCTTGCCAGACAACAAATACAAAAAATATCTTAATAAATCACTGACTTCGATGATATATTTGAGGTTTTTCCACTCTGGAGAACACTTGTGTATTTTAGTCTCGTCAATGAACCCCATTCTACTCAACTTACTCAATTCAACAGAGTACAGACAGAATACTTAACCATTATTTTCTCCCAGCAATAAATAAAATATTTTCTGTACGGGTTAAGTAGTTGGTTTTTCTTCGTATAAAAAGATCGTTCCACTACTCATTCACAGACCATGTGTCAGATAAGGACTTTATTTCATGCACGAGGCATTCGTTACGTGATATTAATTATTCTTTGACATTGCAACTCAACGTGCGTGTAGCAGATGTTTTTATCCGCATATCCTCATGATTTCGTGCTTGCAACACACGACATTCTGAAACTAAAATATTTATGAAAATTTGAAATTAATAAGGCTGGATTTATGATATAGCTGCAAAGGATACAAGACCATTCTTGGATGTTTTGCAAGATCCACATATGACTCACAGTCGTATTGGTTGATAAAAATTTAGTTGTAAGGAAGTTTTATTATGGTGAAAGTTAATACGCGTATTGATGAAAAGGATGGAAGTGATTGGTGGGAGTTAGCTTACTTTACTGTTAGAATAAAGTGAGACAGTTTGAGTAGACAACTAAATATCATGACACGGCTCGACAATAGAATACAACGGGAAACAATGTAGAACAACTGGATGTCGAGTAGTTTAGTAATTTGGTCTTGTAACTGTATCCATTATGTGAGACAAGAAATGGCAGTCTGACTGAACAGAAATAGAAAGAAAAGCTCGCAAAGTAAACCGAATAAACTACTAAACTAAAGAAAACAAATGCTAAAGAAAAGAAGGACTTGCTAATAGCTAGCAGTTGTGGTTGTTGGGGAAAGAGACGAGGAAGGCAGAGAAAGCGAAACCGCAAACGAATACATAGAATCAGTTGAGTTTGGGTAGTTTAGTTAGACAGAGGCATCGTATTTCTTATGGTTGTCTTGTCTCTCTCAATGTTGGCTTTAGTCCTCTCTCCCCAACATTTTCAGTTAGATCTTTACGGAGGAGTTTCGGCTCAATATCCCTATCACTGTCCCTATCAGCAGACAAATAAACGAATCTCACTCTGAAAACTACACTCTTATGAAAACTATGTACCTACATGGTCGAAAGTGTTAAGTACAATAATGCTATTATGTAACATCCTAACTTCTATTATTATATGATACATACTAATAATATATCTATACACCCACGTCATGTATGGATGACTGCACAATTACTATACTACAGTATCCAGCACTAAAAACCGTCCATATCACTTTCACCATGTAAATGAATTTTCTCTTATGAAAACTTTTCATTTTTATTTAGCTTTTACTATTCAGTGAATTATTCATGATGCTTGGTTATTGTGCTTTTGTACTTCGTTTTGGACTGAAATGGCGCGTACAATTGACGAGCGGACGGAAATTGTTCTGCTGTGTAAAATAATGTCGGCCAGAAAAATGGTGGCCGAATTTAGTCGTAGGCACCCGATAAAAGGGGTGTCATTCAACGGTAACCACGTTCAGTCGCTTTAATAAAACAGGATCAGTGACCATAATCAGCAAAATTCTTGTAAGCTAAATTGGCATTTTAAGAAAACAGCTTTATTGCTTATACATGGTGAAAGTGCTATGAATGGTTTTTAGTGTCGGATACTGTATAGTATACTACTACTATGTATAAGTATCGTACAAGGATTTAGTTCTAAAAAGAAAGTTTCGCCTGGTACTTTTTTTCTTGCATATTGTATATAGTAAATATCGCGAAGTAAGTAAATGCACGTTGGCTTTCAATGCCTTGACTTGTCATTGTCTTGGCATGGCTTGGTTTCACTTAAATTGACTTGACTTTGGCCCACGAACGTTTTTTGTATCCTTTTCTTGTTTAACTTTCTTGGTTTGATAGAAGTCAGTTGAACTTAACGTCGGTGCGTTCCGTTGTCTTGTCTGGAAAGATCTCCACGAGTTAAGCCACTCTATCTGCTCATACAGATAACAGAAACTTGCTACTCAATCAGTTGTTGCTACAAATAGATATTTTTTTTCTCCACACATTTGTGATTGAAATCTGACTTGGAAACCTATTTGGGATGAGTTATATACGTATCCAGTATTTTAGTATTTATCGTTTCCATATACATCGCCTATCCACTCTTTTACTACTCTAGATGCTGTAAACGTGTTTAGTTATGCCAATTCACTAGGAAAATAAAAACTGAGGAATAAAACAATGTAGAGATAATAATTTGTATTACGTAGTTTTTGTATTTATGCTGGCGTAAGCTTAGAAAAACGTTTGCCGACCTATCAAAGATAATAAAAATAATGTCTTACGAAATAGGAAAAGCTTGTTCAGATAGACGTTGGTATTTATGAATGTTTAATTACATGCAAATCCACTCAAAATGGTTGCGTCATCAATTCGTCTGTTCCAACTACATTTACTCTGAATAAAAAGGGACATCGAGCCATTACTCTACTAATTTTCCACTTAGACAACAGACAAAAGTAATTCAATGACATCTGATTAAATTCTACTTGCAATTCTACTTCGGCGAAACTCCCAGAAAGCATTATGCATAATAATATTCTGTTCTTTAGCACATTAGACGAGTAAGAAGTTTCCTACTACTTTCTCTTGAAGTTTCCTTATTTATTCTTAGAAATTGTGTCCCGACTAATAAATGACATTTCTTCCGACAATCGGTTTCATGTCCGCTTCAGACTTTCTCTAAATTCCTTTTAGAACACTGCACTGATTACCATTTTCATGCTTTTATCTTTACGACATAAACAAAATAATTGTTTACATTTATAACATAAATAACTCCGTATTTCAACTGCTGTTAGTACTTGTGTTAAAGAGTTCTGCTCTAAAAGTTTCTGTTTGTATTTGAAATGACATTAGTGTAACGTTTCAAGTTAGCATACGTAAGTACATACGTACATGTGCATGCTCTTATACCCTGTGTACTCTTTTGAACTTTAAATGGTACATATTTGCAAGTTGCGAATTACATTCGAAGAATAGTAGTAAAACTACAAGCGTTTACAAGTTGAGTTTTATGACGAAGCAAACTTTTGTTATGATGGGTTAGTTATGTAGCTTTCGTATAATATTATCATATATTCCACCGTTTGCAACATTTATCGTTTCGATTTCATTTGTAAATAGTAGGACTGCATAAAGTTGGTGTATCTGATGTATCACGGGTAATTTATATCATTGCAACACGAGGTTAGTGTCACTCTGACCCAGGTGTAACAAGAAAATAACGGATGATATTGTAATCGTATGAAAACGTAACTTTTGAAATCAATGCATTTTATTTAGTTGATGAAAATATAGATTTAAAATCTCAAACCTTCGCAATAGCCTGTATATTGTATTATGCAGAAAAACGTAAAACTCCTATCAAAGTGGAATCAGAAAGGAACGTTTTTGAGTATTGATGCAAACTCTAGGTAAGACAAACTCCCACCACGCCCACTAACAATAATTGTCAGTGTCTGTATTATATTACATTTTCATAAGGTATATAATATTATTATATTGACACATTTCATCACCGGTTGAAATAAGTACATTCGTTGCTAAACAGATGTAGTTTCAAAGATAATTGGAGTGTGACGCACGAGACCATATCTGTTGTGGTGCCCCCGCAAATGAATCTGCTATAAAAAGAATGGACGATGCACGATATTTAAACAAAACAGAAAATAGGTTTGGCTGCATAGTATGAAAAGTGATAGAGTTAGAAGTGACTGCTCCCTGCCGAGAAAAGAAAATAAAGGAGAAAGTTAACAAGGAATTGTATTTATACACGGAAGCCAATTTAATGCGACAACAGAAACCGTAAAAAAGTTAAATAAGGAGTTAAAAATAGAGCGCTACAGTCATAGTCAGTGAAAAACGTTTTAGCGACATTTATTTCTGTCGTTTGAGCATGTACATATTTAACTACACATTCTACTAAGCTTTCTCTCTGATGATATGACGGTATTGAATAGAAGTACGTAGGTATGCAGTATGCACATAATAATATAACGGATGTCGAAGTGCAACGATAGCATTTAAAATATATGGTAACGGAGGAAGTTAAAGCTGTAGCGTGTACAGCATGGGGATTGGATTTCTTCCTAAATAAATCAGTTAAGGTAGCAGGGAAGTAACGTGAGTAATTCAGAGTTTTCTTTTAGCACCGTATCGTTGTTGGGATCTTTAGTATCTTGGCCAGTGTCTCCACTTGCTTTTTATCACGTCACTCAGCGACCGGAAAGACGGCGGATGGGAGGAACAAAGCGAAAAGGAAAGAAGTGGAAAAGTGAATTGAAAATACATAAAACGGTGACACTGGCACAGCGGCGAGAGAAAGCAGATTCAGAGCCGACAAACTTGAACAGGACAAAGAAAATAAAGCTTTCGCATTCTATCGTTGAGTGAATTCTGGTGAATTTCATTGGTGAAAAGAGTTGGAGCAGTAGTTACTAGGAAAAGCAGTTACATAAATGTATATCATAGATCCTTTCTGTGGTCTGATCAAAATCCTGTTTTATGCTCGGCAACTCCTGACTCTGGCCTTTCTACGACTTCCTTACCAAAAAACAGTGACAGTATCCATGAACTATTATTTCTCTTTCTTGAGGTAGCCTACCTAAATATTATGTAGGTAGCTGCTTAGGAGTTGTTCGCAAAACTTGGGACTCAATCTTTTAGTACTCGAGTTGGGCAAGAGGAAAGAGAAAGGAGTTGGCTGTGTAGTAAAAGTTTAGAATATTATGTGACCCTTGCCTTCGACTTCTGTCCATTCTATGGCATCGGTTGTCGGAAAAGCACTTAGCACAAACAACTCTAATCTCTCAGTGCACTAGGAAATAAGCACAGAATGAAATCTGATCCCGTTCCTCGTTCTCCTCCTTTCCTTTCCATGTGTGCACACTACACTTACTTAACTAGTGCATTATGCCGTTGTTATCTGCGCCGCAGATTTATTCCACCCCACAAAATGTTCGCCTCCGTTCTTTCTTAGTACTTGCGACTTGTACTTATAGGACTGCTTACGTCTCTCTTTCTTCTTCCCTTTCTTATTATTTCCTCCACTAATCCCTTCAATACTCTACCACAAAACGTTTTTGTTTATTTCTAGACAAAGGCTAAGGTTTCTTGTTTTACTAGTTAGGATATGTTTGTATGCTGTTCTATAGTGTTTCATATGGAGATAAAGCTCAATATTTCTAATGAAACAATTACTAGACGATGAATTAAAGATGGAATTAGACCAACGTTGTTTGTTTTCATCAAGTACATGTATAGGTGCAAATTTTGTAACATGAAAACCATAATGCACCACCTGTGCATGTAATATTAAGAGTAGACTTACAGTTTTTACTGTAAATACAAAATATGCCCTATACTATATATGTAAACTTAGACTTCAGATAACCATGCAGTTTGTTTGTACAGCCTTGTATTTCTTGCTAAAGTTTCCAGACAGAAGTCAAGTGCATTTCTTTCTCCTCTTTTCCAATGTCACATTTAGTTTACATGAACGTTCACCGTGACCTGGTCCATTCTCCTCTTTTCTTTCTACACGACTGCTTATAAGTGTATCACAATTGGTCAAACCCATTAGGACACCCGTTTACACGCTAAATTAGCCTAAAGGCTAAATGCTTTATATCCGAATTTACATCTCAACTCATTTGTATTGTAACCACTAAACATGCCCACATTATGTTCGAAGGACCATTTTGTTTTTAGCCATAACTTAAGGTCGTCGTTGAAAACATTGAGACCTACATACAGATGCAAATCATTTTTATTCATGTAAACATTTTTTGGGTTAAAAATAAAAATGTAGATACAGATAGCATTGACATTAATGTTTCCTATAATTCGTTTTAGGAAACATTATTTACGATTTTTATTATTACGCTATTGACTATTAGGTATGTCAGTATATGGTGGAGGTCAATTTTCTCTATAAATAAATGAGGTTATATGAGGATGTGACTCATCTGACTGATGATGCAGTGTCGCTGAAAGCTATAGGAAGTAGATTGTTAGTTATCTAATCTCCTTTTGACTAGCATTTCTTGTATTGGTGTTGCAGGGGCACCTGTATGAATTGGGAGATTAAAATCGGAAAGTATATAGACATTTTAATGTTTTCTGTTTAAGCTAGCTTGAGACTGTGTGGCAAAAAGAGAGGCATTACCATAATGTATAGTGCTACGTTTACTTAATATGATGGATTATTTTGTAAATAATATGCTGCTTTGAGAGTGAGCTGGTTGGAGGAAAGCCCTGCCTGCCTGTGCAGCATTAGAATATAGAAAGGGAATCTTTCGTAATAGATACACATTATGTATTTATGCAAATCTGTTCAGATAAAGTTATAAGGGAGGGAGAGTGTATCTGTGTGAGTCGTTTCACAGTCTTGCTTCCCTTTAATCTCATCACGTCTTTTTTTGTGACTCACTGTGCTTCTTTCTACTTACTTAGTCCTTTCAAAGGCAGTTTACTTTCTCCGGAGAGCATACAGTTGAGTGAGCTTCAGTCTCCGTACCAAACTTCATTCATCTCTATAGGAGAGTCATAATTGTGTGTGGGCGGTGTAAGTAGATACGGTTTGTTGTGTGTGGCATCCAAACACTTAACTCAAGTAAGTTCCTTTTCCCCGGTTTCTAATGAGATCTGAGAATGATTTCTATGACAGTTTTCGCACTCTTGCTACTTACAAGCACGAGCTGTAACCTGTAACCTTTTGAGCTTTCACGTGGCTATCGTTTACTCAAAGGCTTTTCATTTCCTAAATTACATTTTATCATCCCTCTACTTACTATATACTTACCTCGCTATCCAAAAAGTAAATCCTGATTTTCATTTCTTTGTGATACCCGCAAGTATTGAGTTGAACTTCATACAGCCAAGTATTTACTAAAGGTATTGGCATTTCAAAAGTAGTGGTAGGCGTCTACTTATCTGCCACAATGGAATTCTACGGAAAAATCCCATTTGTTTCCGGAAGTACTTACGTCACGTATTTATTTACATGTCTGCAGTGTATGATCAAGACTGCTAGAAAGCACACAAACTTTATTATTACTTAGAAATGTTCGTAAATCGCATTGAATTCAATTATTTTCTATTTGCATTCTTATTTACTTTCAAGGTTCTTGTGTTACGGAACAAAGATAGAGCGGAAATAAGATGCTTGATGTTTAATTTATATACCAGTACATACTAGAATCACATTAGCATCATAAGTCCTTTGATGGTGAATTATGTGTAATCTTATTTCAATTACAAGAAGAGAGTTACAAATGAAACGAAAGAGAATTCTTCTCCACGCCTACACAAAAGTTTACTATATTAATAATGCATCTGACCTGACATTCGCTATTTTAATCCAGACGATGATTGCTGAAACCTCAATATATCCTATATACGTTAACACACCCACCTAACAAAATATAGGAAGTACATAGAAGCGACGTTTTGTGGTAATCCATTTACATATAAAGTCAAAATCATTACTATACACCTGTTACTTCTCATTCATCTCCATGTGATCCTTAATCCTTTTTGATCCCCTCTTACATATTGTGTTCGTACCATCGTACCTAATGGTTATGTTCCATATTCAAGTTGACTATTTCCCGTGTACCTTTTTGCGATGGAACAACACAATGCACTTACAGAATTCATAGATAATTGTGTTAGACTGTATCTAGTACACGTTTTAGTACAAAGAAATGGGATCATTTCATAGAAAATATGAATATTCCATGTAAAATTCCGGGTATTGTCTGTCATGATGACATGAGAACGTGATTTTGTTAAAGTAGTAAAATTAATATTTACTTTCGCAATTTGATAGTTAATAAATGTCTGCGAATTCCCGGAATTGTACAATGTTGGCTAAAAGTCTACGGTTGGGTAGATACTAAGACTTGATAGCATTTAATTCTATTGTATAAGATAAGGACAGGGTTATTACCTAATTAAATTACATTTTCCTTTCAATGCCTCCGAAGCATCGATGCGTTTCGTTGACATCTTATTTGTACAAGAATGAATAGAATGAGGAGAGTGAAATATGCATATCTCTCGACTCCTCTTCAAAAAGGAAATGGAGGAATATTAGGTTAGGACGCATTTGGCAGTTGATGCTATAGCCAGAGTGAAAAACATTCAGTCAACCAATAGATGAAAGAAAATTGAACATCCCTTTCCGTCTTTTTGAAGATGGAACTAGAAATTGGCATCCATGATAGTCAAGAATCTAAGGAAATAATTGAATTTTATCTTCAAATGCCATCTCTCCTTTTGGTTAGATCTTTTGTATTTAGT
This sequence comes from Tomocerus nigrus, assembly GCA_019776505.1. Taxonomy (NCBI): domain Eukaryota; kingdom Metazoa; phylum Arthropoda; class Collembola; order Entomobryomorpha; family Tomoceridae; genus Tomocerus; species Tomocerus nigrus. The sequence goes on from JABASI010000157.1 coordinate 48,913, forward strand.
CGTAGTGAGTTGGTTGGCTATGTCGGTCCTCTGCTCACTCAGCTGATGGGCTCAGACTGAAACTGCTCCATGATTTCAAGAAACCGGAGAGCTTAAAGAGCAATACAAATAGAGAGTTACTCGTACCCTTTAGCATTTCCCTGTACTCTTACAAACCAAGGCCGGCCTTTGCTTTCCTTGCAATCCAATCACGTAGTCTCCCAAATATTCTATGGTGAATACGTAAGAAAGATTGTATAGCTCATAGCTCTTCTCACTCAAATCTTGTAAAGTATACGCGCTGAGCTACTCTCTCTCCTTCGGGATCCAACACCGAGATCCTCAAATAAGGTTCTGAAAATATGTTGAAAACTAAAGTCGCCTCCATTCAATCGTCACCAGCTGCATATTAAACGAAGGGATGATAAGAAAATCACTTAATGCACAAATTTAATTATTCTTCTGCACCGTTGAAAGATGCAGTCCATTTCTTTAATATTCTATGAATCTGTTTCTTAAGCACACAATGAATAATGAAAGACGATGAGTTGTACTGAACTAAATAGATGGGAATATTTCTATACCTCGCAGTCATATCTCCCGTTCTTTTGTCGGAAATACTATGAAAGTCGTTGGCTAATTATAAATACTGACTCATTTGCCAACACTCCGTTTATACTGCCAAGATCAAAAGAAACGGCTCCGTTTTACGACATTTGACCTTTCAGTAGTCAAGTTTGTTTACTTTGTTGACGTAGTCATGCAGGATGTTCTACCTGTACTTACATACTCATACTCATATTCCTCTACTTACTTATTAGAAACAATAACTTGTTCAAAGGCAATCAAATGCCAAAGGTTATTCCCAACATCAATTAATTACTTCTTTGTGTGTCAACCAAAGTTGCCAGACACAAAACCATCAAAATTTTCGCAAAGGCTAGTCCTCTTTACAAGTAGACGGTTACTATACCGAAGACCCTTTTCCGTACAATGAATGAAAGTAAATGGTTTGTAATCAATAAAATTCAATCGAAATACGTATTCATTCACACACACATGATATTTCTACTCCAAAAGTATATATTTATTGTTTTTGATCGTTCTTTTAGGTGTTTTGATACATAAAGTGACAAAAGATTCTATAGAATGCTTTTTTCCATAGAATTCACAATGCTCAAACAATGCTCACTGGCGTTCATTCTATCCCTTCACAGTTTTAATCCTAAGAGGAATTCCAAGTCAATGACTTGTGATAATTCTGTCGAATGAAGTTAAACCTCCCACGCATCTAGCTCAAAGGGTTATACCTACACTCAGAGTCATAATACACAATTAATAGTAATGTAATAATTTCTCTTTGAAAAAAGGTGGATGAGTTCAACGAACTAGAAGTATCATTAGATGAGCAATAGGCACGTTTTCCACGGAAGACACTGCGGGTATTTTCTGGAGAAATCTTTACGATTATGGATTTCTTTAAGTATCGTATCGAGTCATGGCAGGCCACAGGTGCATGGGAACTTTAATGCAGAACATCAATGCACTGCAATTGGAGGAGCCTTGCAAGGCAAATATTTTTCTGCATTAAATTATAGGAGAGTGCTCCTATCTTGGGAATACAATGCATAAGATAGAACAAACGGCACTACTGTCTCTTAAAATATTCATGAATACAAAACTGGAACGTAGGTAATTGTGGCATATTAAGTGCATTATATTTCTATACTATATGACATACAGTGGCGCTTACATTTTATATTCCTTTCCCTATATAATATCAGTACATACTGGAACTACTTTCGGGTACGAGCGTAGATTGAAACTGCATGTCTCGAAACAATATTTATATGTATGATGACATGTCAAACGTCATGAATAAAAACAATGAGAACTTTACATTTGGAGAGATACGAGAAATATAAACTTCTGTGCCAAAAATTGACATCTACTTCCCTAATAACGTTTGGTAGTTGCTCTTGCTGCTTAATGTCATTTACAATGGACAAAGGAAATAAATAGTGTAACTTGATCTGAATAAGTAGATACTGTGTCAGATCGGCATGAGTAATAATGTGGGAGCAAGAGTACGTAAAGTAGTTTAAGTAGTTTATGGTTAGGAGTGAGTAGGTAGCAGGCGGTTATAACGATAACGACAATTTCTCAATCTTCTCAATGGTTTTCCTTTGGCTTGTTTCTGCTGTGAGTGTTTTAAGTATTTACTTTATTTATTGTTATTTGTGGTGGGGAAGGGCAGGGTAGTGCTGAGGCAGGGAGTGGTGTGGGATATAAATACTATAAGTATAAATATACGAGATGTTTCATTATGATTTCTGTGCAGCTGGAGTATCAGAAGATAGCGACTACACATCGGACGTGAATTACCCAGTAGGCCAACACCCGAATTCCTCGGCATCCCAATTTCTTTCTGCCGCCCATCAACTCACCACACCACAAAGATCTCTAGACTCCAGCCGAGAGAATTCCTACGAGAAAGAAGACGACTACAGAGGAAACAACGGGCACTCTTCCTATCACTCCCATCCGCATCATCCGCCGCCCTACTCAACACATCGGAAACAACTTCCCAATATCCCCACTCAACACCATTCGCACCAGAAACCACATGGCTACTCCCGAAACTCGCAGCAACAATACTGGGATGACCCAAGAGATTTGGAGACTGATCCGTTATACTACAATAGTCGACCGCATAAGAACTACAAATCCTATAGGTGAGCCCATTCTACACTCACTTCATTGCACCTCGCTTCACTTTCTACTTTCTACTCCGCTAGCTACTCATTCCCTTTTACTTACTTAAATTGCTATATCACCCGCTTCTAGATATATTTACTAACCACACACACTGCAACTGCATCCACCTAAAAAACCTATCACATTCTCGACCACAGGCATCTCACTTATAACTACATATATCTACTGCAAATAATATTATATCTATAGTTATATGTGCAGTAGAGCGTAAAACATATTTACTTGCTCATTTCCTAAGGTAAGTATATATATATACTTCTGCTGTCCCAATTTTGGATTAGGAACGTGATACGGGTATTTAGTATATTATATCTACTAGTAATATAATAAGGAAGATTATACTGAATATTGTACTGTCCTATGGAGAATAGTAACGCAGATACGCTGTAACATGGGATAATGCTGTACATGCATACTGGCATTTAGGA
>JABASI010000158.1:0-52016 GCA_019776505.1 Tomocerus nigrus
ATACCAACCAACTGTCTTTACTTTCATTCATTTCATATTTTTTAATCTTTCTATATGTATTTTAACTTGGCTCCCTCTGTTCTGCACTTTGTGTTTCCGACTAGCCATTTCATTTGTACTTGACTACTTTATAGTATTACGAGAAAAATATTTTTTTTGAATCCTACTACGCGTTACAAATATAGTAAACTTGTATTTTCTTCGCCGTTGCCAGTAGTGTGTTCCCGGTTCACTCCATACAAATACATTTCGCTAAATAAGCCGTCCAGTATTCAGTGTTGAGTTGACAATCAAGGTAAGCTGTCTGCCGGTATAGCTTTTACATTGTTTTCCTCACTGTGACTTCATTTCATTTGCTGAGTGAATCAGTCTGCTCTTCAAATAGCGATTACACATACTTCATACCGTATTATATCATCCCTCGCATGGACTCTGCTCAAGAGGCCTTCCAAACTAACGGTGCCGGTAAGCAAATTACTTCACATTAGTAACTAATGTGTTTATGAGTGCCTTCTTCTCTTCTCCTCCAAAACACTTCTTCCTGACTAAAGGGATTGTTCAAGTGTTTCTTTATAATAGGAACCGTTTCATATAGACACACGAGCATTAGTTACACTGTAACGCATAATATGCTCTCCATTGTCTGCATGCAAATAGCCTCAGGTCTCTGTCTACCTTCTCACATCTCCAGCTTCAAAGTTAGTGTTAAAAATCAAGGCGTTGGCAAAAAACTGGCAATGATCTCTGGGAAACATCATTCAATTAGTTTCACGCTTTAGTTTCCCAAAAGAACTGAAAACAGTCCATTATATTGATAGCAATCAGAGAGGTCTTTAAAATATCTACCTGAAATTAATGATTTCAAATAATTATATGCAACAAAATGTGAAACAAAACCAGTTCCACTTGTCTACATTACTATCATTAGTTAATATCATGTAGTGACCTAACTGATAAAAAATAGAATTATACGCTTGCATGCAGATAACTCATGACAATCGTTTGTGTGGATAAGGAACATATTTTAGATATCCATTAGGTTGATTTTAGTGGATTGTGTCAATCAGGCTTCCTAAACCAAGCAATTGCATCATGACATTTTTACTGCAAAAGTCAATTTAAGCCCCATTTTGAAGAGTGGAGTTATTAATGTTATTGTATTATATAAATATTAATGTGTGTATTAACTCTCTTTTCACTCCATTTAAAAACCGAGTAACGGTATATGATGTCATTAGGCTATCTGTTAATACAATTGGAATGTATTTTTTCAAACAAGATTTAAAACTTTTTTATTATACATTTAAAATATTTTTACATTGAACGCATTAGTTTTTATTTCTATTTACAATAGTTTTTATTTTTATTACTGGAAGTAATTGAGTATATTCAGTTGATGCTTTTATAGCAGATAGCTTTAAAATCGTATCAATAGTAGCTGATACTCAAATGGGAGATGAATATCATTATACTGTGTAACATTTGTCACCCCGTAGTTGCTAACAGGGACTGTCATGAAACTGAGATGAACATTAGAAACGAAGAGTAAATTATATGCATTTATTTAAGCATGTAGTGAGTGAGCTATCTATATCTGTACACACGATAAGGAAATGTGGCACGCAACGTTATCAAATCAGAGATGTTGATAGCACAGCACGATGGGCTTACCTAATTGGAGAACATGTGCGCTGTTCTACACCTCACCAGACTTCTCTTCTTTGAGCAGTAGATTATTATGTAAGGTCCTTTCAATGTTCCTACCCGTCGTGGTCCGGTCCAGTGCATTGCACAGATTACTGCTAAGTAGGATTGCAGTGTGGATATTAAACATTGTCATGTGATGTGACATTTGTTTTGTGTGTCAATATTTGACGATGGTGTTTCTGTTGGCTAAGGTATTAAATATGGTGGGAGGGAGTATTGAAGAGTAGTTATGGAATCACTAGAAAAGGCAGTGCAATGCAGTTTGTGTTTGCCAGGGTAGGTACCTACAAAACATTAATACCAAAAGTGTATCCTGCTAACCGTTTACCCTATCCTTCCAATGGAAAAACCCAATGACGACATTATTTTTAGTGCACGAAGATGTTAGGTTAATTTTATATTTGCATTATTAAAATGACTTCTAGATTCAATAATTGTCAATAGACTTTTACATTGAATTTGTTTAAGGTCCTTCGTTTGTTTGTTTCTAAGCCCTACCCTATCTGTGACCTGCAAAGTCAAAAAATGCAATTGATCTTGAGATTTAACTTTCCATTACAAGTTTTCGCAATCATTTTTAATAGCTATTTGGATGGATATATTAAAATTAAGAATTAAAACAGAGTCTGAAATCTCTAAATTGATATGAAGATATTTAAGATGGATTGCTTCCATTTCATTACGCTTGCGCCTGCTGGAAAACGTTTATGTACCGTTCGAAAATAACTAGTTGCACATTAAATATTTAAGATGTGTCTACGCATGCAAGAAGAGAAAACAGATCTTCAATATTTATTTCCAAGGGTAAAATATGCAGAGAGTGCGATTTCAAAGTGTTTAATTGCTAACTACTTCTTGCTGCCGCAAGAAATTATTTAAGCGCCCAATTATTTCATTGCAATCGGGTTTTACACTTATAGGTTGGTATTTATACTTTTATTTATGAATATTATGACACACACTATTCATGCTAATTGCCAGGAAAATACGAGATGAATCTTTTGCTATAGTTTCAGTTTGATGGTTGCGCAACTAACCACCTTTTTACGTCCCACATTTATTAAAAGTTAAGTAATCGCGACCGCAGTAATAAATTCAAAGTTATGAGTTTGTGTTTCTCAGTTTCTCACATCGGATTACATGATATGTAGTGCTACATGATATGTCAGTCTAAAAAGTCAATGTCGGAATGTGTTTGCGAAAAGGTCAGCATGTGCTGAGAAGCAGGGATTTTACTTTTTTTTAAAGCATTGTAGTATTCATTCCCGTATTTCTCAACTACTTAATTATATGACGAATAGAATAGTTTCCAAAGCAAAAGTACTACGTTTGCTTTTATGCTTCATATTATAAGCAGTATGCCAATTGCCAACACCTTACAAAGGTGCTTTTAAAACATCATTGTAAGGTGGTTTCCTAGCGGAAAGAAGTGTGGGAGAAAATTTCACGACGTGTCTTATAATGAAAGGGAAATCTGGCAATTATTCCTGGAGAGTAGGTAATGATTTCAATTAATAATATAGAGTAATTGAGAGATATATTACAAGTTTTGAGTTTTGTAATGCATAATCATGTAATACTCCAGTGCCAATTGGGATTTTATTGCGAACAGGTTTCAATGTGATCATTAACCAAATGAGTCCAATGACGAATGCAATCTTGAAGCTATGGGGAAGTTGCCTCTTATGCCTGTCTCTAAAAAATAGAAGTGTATCATGTTTCAATATTTCTAAAGCTACTTGAAAATAAAGCAATGATATGCTTTGAGTGCCAGATATATTGTCGTGTTTCATTTCTTAGAACCGTCTAGCTATGCGGTAGAATAACAGTCAGATCGTTTCAAACTTTTTGTTTCTAAATGACACCGAGCCTGAAGCTTAAAAGCTTAATAACGATGCCATTACAAACTTTTAAATGTTTAAAAATCAAAGATTTTTTGAGTGTACAAGCAAAGTAAATCTATATCAATTTCCTTTTCTTATTATCCATCCCATCTAAGTACTTATGCGCATTTTTGCTAAATAAAATCTCTAAGCATAGTCTACTGTAAGGTAAAATAAACGTCTCCAATCAAATAAAATAAAAGTCTGTAAACAAGAATCTAAATTAAAAGATGGAAATATGTATCAGTAGATGTAAATAGGTACTGGAAAGTTCTAGTGGCGGATGTATCAAGAAGTTGATGCTTAAAATAGACAGTTAATAAATATAATAAGTGCATATAGACTATAGACTAAACATACATAATTACTAGAGACATATTTATAATGGCATCAATATCCTGGTATGTAATGTAAGTATGTAAAGATGTACGGACGAATTGTAAGCAAGATACCGTAGATATTCACAATTAAGAAACCTCCTTTGTTTTAGCACTAGTGAGCAAACATTTCCCTTTCATCTCAATGCTATTTGATTGTTGTTTCCGACCACGAAGATGACAAAGGCAGAATTTAAAAACGTTGTGCTTCTTCTGGGTACTCTAAGTAACCGTAAGATGATCTCACCAACTCACCACGAACACAAATTAGAATCTTGGCAATAAATGTGTACCTAAGCACACAAATGACAAAAAGAATGTAAACAGTAGAAACAGTAGGAAGTAGGTACATTGAGTTTCATGGCACTCAATATTTTTGATGATGAATGAGTACAAGTATTTAAACATTTTAATTACCTACTACGAGTCATTACTATTTTTGACTCTGTTTTAATGCTGAGAGCAGCTAAGAAAGAAAGTTAGTCTAGCAAGTAAATTCGACTCTTATTTTGCTTCATAATTACCCATTACACTTTATTATAGGGAGGAAACAAAGATTATAGCATTTACTCTATATTTTATATAGTACGGATAGTGGTGGATTTTTCAGAAAGAACATCAGTAAATAAATTATACCATAATACTGTTGCAGCTCTAGTATAGCTATGTTGAGTAATAAAAAAACAGATAGCATAGCTATTGATAAATAGTTACGTACGACATGCAGTCACGGAAAGTGGAGAATAGACAGTTCAACAGAATGGTTGATGACTTTACATTACTCATCAAGTCTGTTGATTGTCAATTACGTATGTGCAGTGATAGTGAACGGGTTCAAAGAATGAATTGGCGTTGATTTAATACTCCGTCAACGTATAAATGTTGTTACATAGCTGATTGAAAGAAACCACAACTCATGCTTTGATTGAGCGAAAATTCTAATTAGGCTTCTATTCTGTTCCTGTTTTCGTGTTGGATTAGATTACATATTATTACCATTACCACCATTTACGATGACATAGAACTAAACGAAGTAGAAGAACAGAGAAACTTTCACACATCCCGTTTTATCAACTATTATGTAGGCAATTGAATGCTTGAAAAGGTACGCAGCGTAACGTAATAGACTACTTTGACTATTTAAGCATGTGATCTAAAAATAACTTTCTTACAATTGCAGCAATTCATTCCACCTTAACTTTCATAATATTATCCTCCCCAATTCGCACATTCTCTATTAATTACATTTCTTGATTAAATCGTAGCCATTGGACTAATCATGTAGGTGACACGACAAAATGTTCTGTCAAAATGCATGAAATTAGTAACATGCAAGTAATTATTTTGAATCTTTAACTATGGCCACCCTACCCTGTATACAGTTATAAATATTATACAGGTGTACACAGAAGAACATAGTTAGATATTATCTCATAGTGAAACAACCGGAGCCTAGTACAGAATGCTATTACAAATGAAGGGGATCCTGTATATTATGATAAATAGATAGTAATGATGCAATTTAATGGTCACTGCATGGTAGTTTTCGTATTCCCTAAAAAAATATGGAGAATTAGGTCTTTGATATAGTAAAGTAAGTCATTCCATCAATCACTAAGTAAACTGTTAGGTAAGTACTAGTTACTGCAACATTTTTTATGTGAAAGAATAATTTTTTCTCAACTTTCTATTTTTCCAGTGCAATTGTATTTTGATACCAGTTTCTTTTTTGTTTTTTATAGTTAACTATTACCTTAAATGGAAAGTTAAATTAATTTTGGAAATAATTTTAAAGCCAAGGCTGCTTGTCCTATTGATGTGATCCAAATAAATATTAAAAAATATGAAGTGATCTTTGACTATTAAAACTGTAATGTAAATTTCGTTTTCGATAGGGCTCTTGTGATAATCTTATCGCTAATTCGCTAATAACGAGAAGTACACTTGCAATAAATACCTATAGTGCTTAGTGTGTCAAGAGACTCCAAATAATTTCAATGTCAATCTACTGGTATGTCATTGAGCAGGTAGTATTTACACTATCAATCATTCATCAACGTTGCTGCACATTAAATGTTGTTTTCCTTAAGTTTAACGTGTTTTGAACATGTAATCTGTCGAGAGCTAAGGTAGCGGTAGCAATTATGCAGTGCAATGCACAAAATGCCTATAGTGATGTTGACAGCCGGCAGAGCAAGTTTTGAGTGCCTACATAAACATTCATTCATAATCATAACATCTGCACAATCAGCGATTAAACAAAAACATGAACCCATTCTCTCTCAAGATTCTAAGACTACTACTACTGATTATTATGTGTACATGTGTATCTGTGTGTGTGTGCAGAAAAGGGCATACAATCATACAAAGTACAAATATCTGCATTAGAGGCATTTACTTGTTGCAAACAAGAAACACGTTCGCTACGAGGATAGATTTAATTGCATTCTCAGTGTCACTGTCCACAACACTTTTGATCGTGTGGCTCTGCTTATGAGATGCTTCAATTCTGACTCTTATAGACGCTATAGCATGGTCAATTGAATGCACGAACGCCCTGACCTGACTCTTGTCTCCTTCTTCTGGTGACCCAATTGCAGATCATCAATCATGGAATTGCTGCCCCTGTGCTCTTTCCGTTTCTCCAAATATTCTACCTGTATTTTAGCCACGTGCAAATAACAGGATCAATTAGTAAACAATCTAATTCATAAGTTTCTATAATAAGTAGCTGCAATTTTTTTTATTATATACATAAGACGATCCATGTCATTGTCCATAGTGACTATAGCTTTCTTTCATTTTTTACCGCACTGGGGTCCATAACCAGTTTATTTTTTTTACTACAGCACTACACATTAGTGCTGTCTAATTGGTATAACATTATATTTATACTGTGAATCAATGGCTAAAGTAACAAATATTCATAACTATATTATGCACATACATAATTAGAAAACGACTACAATTAATTGAAGCAGTTATGATGTATTTTACCGCCAAAACGTTTTCACCCTTGAAGTGACATTTTAATATAATGCACATAGCTTTTATTAAAATTTGTAGATCAATGTCAAAGCAATTCGGCAATTTTGTAATCCTCACGCTTGTGAAAATGTTTGAGATTTTTTGGATCCCTATCTTCCATTACTATGCGCTGAGTTTCTCATTCCTTCCACAATTATATTTTTTCATGAATACATAATGATATGCACAACAAGCAAAACGTGATGCTATTTGCAGATTTTTATATTGTAAATGTCTAAATACGAACGTATTCCAGGCTAGACTTGGTCCATTCCAGACAGAATAATACCAACGTAACTATTTTCCTTTAACTCTCCACACGAACTGTGTGTATGTTAATAGTAGAGCCAACTAAATACAACAGATAATACTAATATTATATGTACAACAGTCTTACACATTTCAATGCACGTAGCGTTTCTATTTCATTAACCATTGACTTAATGATCCGATCTCCGAGCCATTTAATTGCTTCGAGACAGTGTTAATTCATTCCTAAAGTTCCGTAGCTAATTTGTGTTCAGATGGCCTTAAAGCGAGAGAGCTTAAAAGTCTATTAGTTAACTAACTCTATTTTTCACCAGGTAGTAATGTACTTTTAATGAAAGAGGATATATGTAGACACACATCGTGAACGGTTTGGGATAGGTACCTATTCTACGTCTTCATAATGTGAAATGCAGTTTAGATGTTCTAGTGTGTAGGAAAGGAAGTATTATAAATGGTACCTACTTGCTAGCCAAGCTGCAGTAATTACTTACCATTTGATAAAGTACAGATATAAGCAGTCATAAAATAATCTACTTTAAGTTTGAGTGGTCTGAGGATGAAGGAAACTAATTTTAAGCCATCTACTTTTAACATTTGAATAAATATACTGTGGGTGTACTATATATTTGGATCATTAAGTGCTATTCGTAGACCAAACTTAAAATGTTGAAAGTAATAGTGAGATATCGTTAAAGATTCAAACTGGAAAAATTAAGGCGTGCATATTCTCCATCCATCAGCAATTTATAGTTGAGTAAACGACTCGAGTTATTTATAAAATAGTTGTTTACATTTATCTTTCAATTTTACAAAGTCGTCTTTGTGGAGATTTGGATTAAAGGCCTGCTATAATATAATGAGCTGAAAATGGTGTGGGTGCCTACTTCCATTCGTTTTAATTCAAGTCCCGTTTCATTTAGTCGTTTGTGCCATTTCTAAGTTGTCTGCCACGTTTATAATAAGTGCTGCTTATTCAGTCCACTATCCCAATTCGCAATCCAACTCTCCTCACATTTCAATCAATATCCTCCGTTAATAGCTTCAGAAGTTTTAAACGCATAATAAAAGAAGAGGAAGAACGTGAGTCTCTCTGCTCTGTAATTGTTGCTGAATTGTCGTTTTTATCACGCATGTCAATGCATAATGGCTCTAAGTACATAGGACTAGGACAGAAGTAAAAAAAAGTGAAAACGTAAATCTTTTGTAAATCTTGTTCTGTGATCATGAATTGTGAATGAGTTAGTTTTAGTAAAACATGCTTTCAACGACTTAGCAGAGCGAACAGAAATCCTATTCAATCAGCGAGAGTACGAGGAAGCGTCCTTTGTAATCAATTCATGCATGGGAACTTGTAAATCATGGCAGAATGCTCTCAACATTCTATTATTATGAAAAGTCTGAAGTAGATAAGTAGAGATGCTAATTCTGAAATCAAAATATTGTAACAATTTTCTTAAAAAGGCAAAAGTTGCATAACCATGCACTCATGATGATCATAACTGAAAGAGTTTGAATAGGTAATGTAATGATGTGAGTTGTTGTATGTAAAGTGGGATAGGTCCGGGGAGTGAGGCATGATTTTGTTGCATTATTCAAGGAAAGCTTAAATGCCGCATAACTGCATAAATAGAGCATAAAACGGAATTGCAATAACATTTGATAATCAGAAAAGGCTGGAAAATATCTGTTGCAAAAGAATGGGAAGTAAATATGCAAAGTTGTATCATTCATTATGTATATCGGTAAATGCCACCAATAGCTAAAGCCTAGCAATACAAAATGCAATCCAAGAGAGTGTACGTAGTAAAAGTCTATTGAAATTGGAAGTGAAGTATTTTTCATCGTCGTATCGTACGTAGTAAAAAAACGTAGTAGACGTCCACGCTCTTTGTGTCACGCCATATAGCTTATATATAATTTAAGCCGCATTATAAAAAATCCATGAGACAGAATACGAAGGTAATAATTGTATTGCTGTCAAAGTAGGTAATCTAAATCCGACTTACTGTCTGAATTTGATGATACGACTACTTAAAACTACATACATACGTAGGTATTTCTACTATTGACGATCCCTCTCTATTATTCACAACTACATATAATAGGCCTATAACTACTTAGTTTCTCTAAAATATTGTGCAATTATTTCTGTGTACATAACATCCCGTTTCTCTAGACTTTTATAGCTTATAGGCTGAAAAGTCTGACATTGGGTTTTAATAGGCATGCTACCGGTAGTTTAATACAGTCTACCGGCACTAGTATCCTTAAGAAAGAAATCCTTATGCCTATATCCTACCTTCCTCTGCATAGTAGTTATTGTCCTAATGTCTGGAGTCTCGGTTTCTTTCGCTAAAAAAGCTTCTACAGAGTTTAGTAGGAATAATTTGACATAGCTATTTACCTAGTTATATTATTATAGCCCTGGCCTATGTGTTGATGGGACTGTGGATACGGGCACGGGCTATGGCAAGAGGAAGTGTAGTCCTATGTAGCAAGAGCAACTAACTCGTGGAGTAAGTGAGAGTATGAAATCAGAAATGTATTTACGTATAGGAGAAAAGCAGGGAGGACAGGAGTGAAATGGAGAGACGGTTACGCTACGGCTACGGCTACGCGTATCGGATATAGATATCAAAGAGAAACCGTCGCCGTCGTAGTGAACCGTTATTGCATGTTGGGTTACGCCAAGTATTTAAGCAACAAGGAAAGGTCTGCATGTCAGTCGACTCTGTCTGTGGATGTTGTTATAATAAAATCGTCTTGTTGTGTGTGTGTAAGTGCAGCTACCTCCTGGCACTGCTATAGAGCCAGTCTGCTGGGCTATTAGGGAGTTTGGGAAGAGGTATAGCGGATACGGCAGAGAAGCCGGGCAAATCAATAGAGAGAGTAGGGCGAGCCGAGAAGAGGGAGTGGAGGAGCTTTTGGCTGGCTTGGCTACCCGAAAATCTATGTAGCTACCTAAGCCCTCGACTGTATGTAGCTTATGTATGTACGTATGCATATAGGGCCATGTGTATTTGTGTATGCAGTGGCAATGCCGAAGAAAGGACCGGGGAGGACCTAAAAGTAGAGATATAATTCCATTTCGTATAGGAGGGAGCGTAGCGAGTATGATGTGAGTGAGAGCGACTATAATAGATTCGGGACTAAAGCGAGCGCCGGGAATCTGGTGTGGTTGAGACAGGAAGTAGTACGGTACCGATATTCGGACTCATTGATATTTACAGGTTCAGGAGGGGGCAGCGGAGGCGAGGCCAGTAGACAAGGCAGCATTCCTCCGAAAACGGCTACTTTTCCACCTGCACAACTGACGGAAGACAGACAAGAGAGGAGTAGTCTGACTCTGAGTCATCTCGAGACGACCAGAAAGGCAGGTCCATCGACACAAGATCCCGGAAGTAGACAATCATCCTCTCGTCGCCTCTTTTCCCCGGCTACTCCAGCATCCAAGTCAACGATGGACAAGAAGAGCACGCCTATCCTGGACTTTTATCGGGGTCGTTCTCTCTTCATCACTGGAGCCACGGGCTTTCTCGGCAAAGCCACCGTCGAAAAGATACTGAGAAGTTGTCCCGATGTCAAAAGTATTTATGTACTCATTCGACCAAAATCCGGCTCTGACGTCAAGGCCAGACTCGGCGAACTCATTGACAATTCCGTAAGATTTTAAACAGTTTCCTATAGTCTCTCTAATATTCCCACTTCATTTCTTATTAATCAGCACTATCTATTTTTTAGTTCAACTCTCACTGTTGACTAACTCCGTTTAATGCTAATTTAAATACCGCACATTGAAATCAAAAAATATTCCATTCTATGAATAATTTTTATTCTGTCCTTTTTCATTTTGACGTATAAGTAGTGCAAGAAATATTAGTTTCTATCTCTTTCTTAGAAGAAGATTTGTATAAAGCCGGTGCTAGTATAGCAGGCGCTAGAGTTATACTTATCATAGCGTTGCCTATGCATTATTGATTCTGCCATTCAATTCTATTGTATCCATAATAAACCATGACTTTTTATTCTTCTTTATGAATATACTAAACTGCAATTGACCTCTTTTTTTAACATGCTACCAGAAAATAATTAGCTCGGAAGGAAATGAATTTATAATGATAACTCTGTAATTGTGTTTGCAATTTATGATTTTAACGTTACCGCTGTACATTGCACAAAGTATTAACCAGTTCCTACTTACAAGCTAAAGAATGTACCTTACTTACTTACTTAAATGTAATAAGCTGAATTTTTTATTGAAGCAAAACGTATTGATGATCACAAAAATAAATGTGTGTGTTTTTTGTAACTGTAATGCCCTATATGTTTTTTAAGCTCGTATATCTTCTTTATAGTTGTACGAGACACTGAAAGCTGAAAATCCTGATGTGCTCTCCAAAATAATACCAGTTGCGGGTGATATTACTCTACCTGAATTGGGAATCAGTGAAGATGATCAAAAAACTTTATGTGACGAAGTTTCTATTGTATTCCATTCGGCAGCTACCGTTAAGTTTGATGAAAAACTCAAACTATCTATTAGCGTTAATCTTACAGGAACAAAACAGATGCTTGACTTGTGCAAAAGAATGAAGCATCTTGTTGTAAGTTATCTATACTTTTGTAAATTACCTACTTATAATATATGAGTTTCCACGTCCACAAAATATTTAAATGCATAATACTTAAGCCCAATGCAGAAAGATTTAAAGAGAGAGGTGCTAACAAAGTAATTCGTGACGGACATGTAATTTTTATTATGTTAGTTCAACTAATTCCAAATTTTCACTTTCTTTTCCCACAGGCTCTTGTACATGTGTCAACTGCCTACGCTAATTGTGAAAGGAATGAAATTCAGGAAATCATCTACCCTCCACCAACTGATCCTCATAAACTCGTCCAAAGTGTTGAATGGATGCATGACGACATCATCGACTCTATTACACCTCAGTGAGTATTCACAAATATTTACGCTAAGAATTAAATCTTTCCCTGTACCTTTTTCCATTGGGCTATTNATAAACTCGTCCAAAGTGTTGAATGGATGCATGACGACATCATCGACTCTATTACACCTCAGTGAGTATTCACAAATATTTACGCTAAGAATTAAATCTTTCCCTGTACCTTTTTCCATTGGGCTATTAAATCCTATTAAAATGCACTCCGGTGAATAAGAGCGAGTGGAGTGAATGCAAACTGCATTCTTGTGTAAGGAGACTATAAATGCATTAGATTGCTGTATCTCCCTATTGTTAAATGTTTTTGAGAATTTTTTTGAATCCAGTTTTATTTTTAGCATTATTTACATTTATTCTACCGCGTTACAAAAGGTGCTTCTCTTATAATAGGCTCATTGGGAATAAGCCAAATACGTACACTTACACCAAAGCATTGGCCGAACACATTCTTAGTGAAGAAAGCGGTAACCTTCCCATCTGCATCGTACGTCCGTCTATTGGTAATTAATTCAATTATAAATAACAAACAATTGTTGCCTATTTCTCTCGTTTGACTTTTTGAAAACTGAATTTATGTTTCTTAATGTAGTAACTGCCACTTGGAAAGAGCCCGTCGCTGGATGGGTAGACAATATCAATGGCCCAACAGGACTAATTGCTGCATGTGGAAAAGGAGTACTTCGTACATTGTTATGTCACCGAAATAAAGTAGCTGATCTAGTACCCTTAGACTTCCCTGTGAATTTAATGATTGCATCTGCATGGCACACTGCCACAGCGAGGTACATACAAATTTCCTAATAAAGTAAAGAGAAATTTTTTGTTACAATTTTTGTAACGCCCTAATTATATATGCGTTTTTTTTTAAATTAAAGACCGAACAGTATTGTGGTATACAATTGCTGTACTGGATCCCAAAATCCCTTATTATGGGGAGAATTAGAACGATGGGGCTTCAGGCAGTTGGTTCTTAATCCACTGAGTGACGTTTTATGGTATCCCGCGACAAAGGGCTCTTTCAAATCCAACAAAGTTTGGAATAACATCAATGACTTTTTCATACATTATGTACCCGCTTATTTGATGGACGTGGCTGCTCGTCTTGCTGGCAAGAAACCTATGTAAGATTCCTTCTAGTATCACGTTTAACATTATATGTAGCTATAGCTAATTAGTATAATTATAGTTGTTACTGGCTGCTGTAACTACTTTGAATTGTTAACTAAACTGTTTAAATGTGTGAAAATAGAATGCTCAAGGTGTACCATAAACTCAGCAAAGCCGTAAGTTCCCTACAATTCTTCACAACCCATGAATGGAAGTTTGTTACAGACAATATGATGGAGCTATACGAAAAATTGTCAACGGAAGATAAGAAACTGTTTAATTTCAACGTTAAAGAGGTGAATTGGCCCAATTATATTGGAAAGTATTGTTTGGGACTTCGGAAATACGTTTTAAAAGAAGATCTCAGTACACTACCGGCCGCTCGAAAGCACGTTAGAAAGTGAGTTTTCTTTTAATATGAAAAATGTCAATTCTTATGGCCATTCCATTTGAAAATGGAAGAACTAACTGGAATATTTTCTGATTTAGGTTGTACTGGGTTCATAAGTTTACTCAATTCTTCTTAATCCTGCTATTCTGGCGTTCCATCATGTTCCGATCAGAAACTGCTCGTCAATTATGGTCATTTATGTTCGGAATGGTTCTTAGGATGGCTCGCATGCTGCCAATAGGTGAGGCGATTTGATAAGTAAGTAGGTGATAGCTTAATATCCCAATTTATGTCGATCCTAGATTATGTGAGTATTGGTAACGAATGAGTTTTTATTGTACATAATCTTTTCCTGATAGATTGAACAATGTAATTAATATGTAGCTATACAAAAGTTGTAAACATGAAAGACGTAGTTGTTGTGAATGTGTGATGTACTTACTAAGATAAATAATTTGACTAAAATATCTCTTCACACTTGTCTTTACATGCCAGATCATACTACCCGATTAACGTTATAAAGGAATTTGGTGCTGTGTTAAGTCACACACTTTTTAATTCAGCTTAACTAGCCTAATCTACTTTAAAAATGTAGATTTACTTAAATATATATTACGGGATAGCTATGAATAACTAATTATTTGAATACATTATTATATTATCTGTATACTATACTTGTGTAAAGATGGTTAGCAGAGGTAGGGATTTTACATACCCAGTTAGTTAATTTAGTAGGTATACAATATTGACGTGACGATATATGTAATTGATTTATGTTTTTAGAATTTTACTTATAAATTCACATATACCTTTGTACGCATATGACAGATGTGAATTGATGTTTGTAATACTTATTCATATTGATTGTACATTAGAATTTATATGCAATTAACGCCATATTATTACATATATATATTACTTGCATAGTTACTTAATTACCTAAATATTTATCCTAAGTATATAAGTCTATTATAAATCAAGGTCTAATAATAATACTATATGAATGAGTTAGCTACGGGAGGAGAACTCTACAATAAAATATTTACACGCAGGTGTAAGTATACTATACGTAAATATGTACTGTAGGCTTTTCAACAGTAATCTACTTATGATGATATCTTAACTATTGTTTCCCAGGATAATCATGACATAATTTGCTCACGATAATTTGCATTCACAAGAAATTAGTTGATTTAAAGATTCTGAGAGTTTGCGAACCTGTATGCCATGTGCTGTGAGAAGAAAGCCACGCTTCCTAATCCCTTAACATACCGACAACGATTGCTTATGGAATTATTTTTACGAGTTTGTGTTTTTACGTGCCGTACAAGTGAAAGTAAACTAAAGATAGTTAGTGTGATCCATGACCTTTTTCTACGCAGTAAAAACACAATTTAATAAAGGACCTCTGCTTACACTTAGGGAGCAGGCTACTATTTACTACTGTCTAATTTAAGTTGATTGGTGACGTGCACCAGTTGCCTTTAAGAAAACATTTGCTATATGATAATGAGACTTACTCAACTCAAGTTATGGTTAATTTCGAATTCGTCTATCTACGCAAGTAAGACAAACATGAAGGAAAAGACGTCACTGCTCTGCAAATACTACGAGTGAAAATTAAGTCACGACACTACACGATGTCCGAAAAGTTAACTGCCATTGATGAGTGTTTATTAAGGTTAATATACTAAAAACAGTAAATATGTACAAAAAATGAAATATAAATTATCATATTTAAACAGTAAATGCTCGCAACTATACATTCACTAAATTGTGATTGTGTGGACAAGAAGAATAATAACTAGATGAGAATAACTGTTTTCCCGTTGATTCTAGAACAGATAGTTCAATGTTACAGTAATTTATAAAATAATTATAAGACTCAACTCTTCAAAGAAAACTTTTCTCAACATAAGTAACCAATTTCTGAAGCTCCGGATTCTACAAATAGAATGTAAATTGTAAAATGTAAGTTGCTGGCAGTTTGCTTATGATGCTTCGGAATAATATTGCACCACTCCTAAAATCGGACTATGCAGGATTACAAAAAAGTTCTAGTAATCACTTGGAAAACTTTGTTTACATCTACAGAAACGAAATGTACTTCCCTTTTCTATTTTCACTGTTTTAAAACATTTTCACATTCGCCAATTATTTACATTCTTACAAAATTATAAAGTATACTATTGCACTAGTGGAGTAATTAAGAAGTGGAAACATAGACGTGTAAATATGACATGATTATATTGGCTGATTCAGATAAGAATTGACTCCCAACTGCAATCACAAAAGCTATTATAATGTGTTTATATTTTATTCGTCTATTAAGTGGTAGGATAAGATTTTTAATCAATAACATTACCAATTTACTTTGACTTTGTTTCACTCTTTCGTGAACGCTATCAATGTCCCTTAATGTTTAGTGTCTTACAAAAAATACGCCCGAATGTTTAATTCTTGTTTATCTATGTCCAAGTTTAGTTTTAGTTTCCTACCTGTGCAGAATTAAGTCATCGTACAATACAAGATACTTTTGTAAGTTTTAAGAATGTTCTTGTCAGTAGTCAATGTATGTATTAACTCGCGAAATGTTTATTTATCACGTTTTTCTGTTGGCCGCTTTAGCGTTATGTGAATTGCTGTACTGCTGTTGCGGACGGCTCTCAAAAAAATGGAGAATTACTTAGAATGCAAATACAATTACTTACTGAACCATTGCCTATGTCTTCCTGAAGACTAGGTTGACAAAGTTGTAATAATGTAATAACTGGTCAATCCTTTGTACTAGCACCTAAGTACGGAAATTTTCCGAAGGGAATGTGTTGTCTATATAATGTCATAATATATTGAAAGCAATATGTACGATTATTACGCCAGCTTCATTAAAAGGGGATGGCTAATATATGTTGGAAGCGGTTACTGTGTCAAGGACCCTGTGCTAATTGTAGGTCGAAATAAAAGCGGATGCAATACTACTTATTGTTAGTTGCTACAAAATGAAATGATTATTATACGTATCTAGTGAGCTGGATAATTACTTAAGTAGGTAGTTAATCAATATGAAATGTCATGTGAGTCAATTCTACTCAAAAATAGCTATAGATAGATAGTTGAGGATTACAAATAAGTACATAAAGAGAAAGGAAAAGTGTGGGGAGAGTTTTGAACTGGAACCCACTTTGCCTTCATATATTGCATAATAATAATGATAATAATAAATCCTTACATAAATAAATAGTATATTAATGACAACAATTGTACATATTATACACAGATACAAAACATACACAAGATACGTATATTAGTAGAAGCTGCGCAAAAGTCGAATGAATTAATTGTGTTTGTAAATTAGAATTAGCTTTAAAATGTTTACTAAATCTGGTCTGGTCATGGTCATTGTAAATTTAATTATAGAAACTTTTGGTGAGTCAGAGGTTTGGTTTTTGTGGTCACTGGTGTGCGTTCGTGTGTGACGGGTGGGGGTCTGACAATTTCGTCATTATGTCTTTCTTGTTGTATGACGTGTATGAATATACTATGAATGTAACGCAATGGAATGTAAGAAGCCAGCAACAAAATATTCATGAATGAAACAAATCAGTACCTCATTTACAGTTCAGCTGTAGCTACTAAGAGCTACGACTATTGATAATTATAAAATCATAATATTTAGATAAGTAGAAAAACAAACCCACTACTTAGCTATTGATACTAAAAATAATTAATACGTAAAATCAAGTGCGAAAATTCACACTGTTTACAATAAAATTATGCAATTATGTAATCGGTAGACTAATAGGAAATCACGTCAAAGGATTATTAACATTTTTGGAAACGTAACAGTCAATTTGAAAACACATAAAAGAAGATCAACTGTTTTTCTTCTCATCCTCCAATTGTAGCTGTAACGTACTTCTTTTAGCTATTAACGAAAATTACTTTTGACTTACATGTGTATGTGCTTACTCAACTAATAAATATTCCTTATTTAAAATTATTAATATAAATAAGATTTACACAAAAACTTACTTTTTTAAGCAACATATTTATGATGTGCTAAGCAAGACCTTGTTGTGGCCACGTGTCATGAAACAGCAGTTCTTTTTAATAAACGTAATAATTTCTCATTAAGTATTATCCAAATCCCTCACCAATTTCCAGTCCTGGCATATTTCACATAAATAAATATTTATCATGGACAATTTTTCGAAATTATAAGAGTTTTTTTTAACGATTGAAGAATTTCTTACCTGCGTCAACTTGTCATTCTCAAGTAGGTACCTGCCAACGTGCATACAATCTGCTTGTTCAAATATTAATCAATAAAAGAAGTTATACTATATTTATAGAAAGAATGAAACTGTCTTGTCTGTCTACCTCATGGTCTACCTATGACCTATCTATTTATCTATGCATCGATTTGCAAGGTAATTCCTTGACAGATTGAGATATCACTTTCAAACATTGTTTATGAGACCTATAACCTATAAGGAAGGGCACACAATAGCCATGCCATGATTAGGAATATTTTCATTTTAATTAAAATTTTAATTTAAACCACATTTTACTATAGAGGTATCCATTACTAGGCTACGTCTATAGTAAAATGTATGGAATACCTTTTCAATGGCAATTTTCATACCGGCGATAAAAGTGGATTTGATCAAAGATTATACGGTTGTCTTGCGGTGCCCCATTTTATTCTATGATTTTCTGTAGCAATTGCAATTGCATGCACCATAATATTATTATGATACTAAATATTGAATTGTCTTCTGTCGCGCTTTGGAGACAACAAGGCAGAGCCTAGTTTGGCTGGCACAAACAAACAAAGGTTTTGACAAATCGGGCGGGTTACCAGCAATATACTAATCGTCTCCGGGGAGTAGATTATTTTTCTATCGATTATAAGCGACGGAATATAATCTTGCGCAGGCATAAGATGATTATTTTAAATAATCACAACAAGGGCTTATTTTGATTATAATCACTGCAGAATGAATATCCTTTATATCTACTATTATGAGCTACTTTTTTAGTTTGTGCGAAATAGTACAGCAATTAAACGGGGAATTTAATTTGAAACAGGGGATCATATATTTTTGTGATCGCTATTTACTCCAGTCCCCCGCTTTATTGCACCTATCATCTAATAGGTTTTGACTGAATATTAAAAATGATTCAAGAGACAACTGTCCACTTTTTCTTCAAATTTTCACAAAGGTGTGATGATATATGAAATGAAATTTTAAAAAGTTGTAGCAATAGTCTTGAAGCATTTGTACCTGTAACGTTGACAAAACCAGCACACCATCAAAACCATTGACCACAAGTTCCAAAATGTGATCCTAACTACACTGAAAGGTTATACATTTATACAATCTCATTTCTTTAAATCTGTAGTTACGAAATGTATATAGGAATACATTTTTTTAACAAAAGGGAAATACCTACTTGTTGACTGTGCAAATACTGCTAAAATATTATCCATTAAATTACCAACGAAGACATTGACGACAAGGATTTTTTTTAGTTACAAAACCAGGTTGACCTTTTTTTTTAGTAAACAACAGTAAAAAGTAAAAATACGTATGCTCCTATATACTCTATTTAACAGTTGATGTAATTGAAGTTTATACTTTCTGTTTATTTCTTCTGTAATTTCCCCATTCAAACTTAGAGGCTCGAATTACCGCTGATTTGCAATCCGGATTTTTATGACAGAATACAGATTCTTAAGGCCAAAATTACGAGTAGCTCGGGATAGTGAATCTACTGGGAGGAATTCTCTTCGTCACCATCTCTATATGTAACATTAAAAATATATGCAAATTTAACCCACGCAATAACTTTAGTGGGCACAATAGCGGGTAGTCTAGGCACCTTTATTGTCTTCCTCTTTTTCGGCTTCTTCCTTATTCTCCTCAATGCTCCGCCAAGGCTTCAGTGTAATAAAGGACAGACAACAGTGCTGTCAGCACAGAAGAAAATTCTCTCCGTGGTAAATACTGGCAAATTACTAGCCGGCTAACAAATACCTTAAAAATTCCGTATATACATATTTTTAGTGTTAAGAGCTAAACATTTGAATAAGAAACGAACTTCGTAGTTGAGACAAAAACTATTATTTTTAAGTAAAATTCTTTTGGCATGCAAGGCAATTAAGATATTTTCTTTTCATTCAGATGCTAGATCAATTCAAAAATTATCTGTACAAAGAAGCTAAAGTGTTATATAATTCTTAATATGGCCAAGAAGTTTATTATGGCATGGAAGTACTTATACTTTACACATGTATAAATGTTTTTGCGACTGATTTACATCATTTACATTTAATGCGCAGATATTTCAAAAATAGAAATGATGAATTTCAAACCATTGAAATTAGTGTTTCCGATTTTCTATTATTTAGATAATATAAGATTATTTATAGAAACTTTGTAAGGCTCAGATATTTTCTGTCAAAAGAATTGAATAGAAGGAGAATTGAAAGAGGGAGAATGAGAATGGATTCTGGGTCTGGATTCTGGATGAGAAAGCGTCCATATAAACGTTGTTGGAGAATAAATATTCTTCCACGAATGAGAGAAAATAAAGAAAGTAAAAGCTGAGTGATGGCATTGGCTCTTGAGTGGATCCCATAAAACAATAAATGTATCTCCATGTCAAGTCCACATGTATTTCATAATTCTTCCGAACTATCTACAGAATACTAGAAACCCTCATTTCAGGACACATTAGCTGAAGATACGGCCCCAAGCAAAATCTCATATCACATACAGGATGGCAAATATATTTTTTCAGAAATTGATAGTAGAATTCCTATGGTAGGAAGGCAGTTTCTTTATCTAATATTGTATTAATTCATGACAATAACTTATTTGTCTTTCGCTAATATTATTTCTCTTATTTCATTTTGGATTTGCATAATTTTTAATTGACACTGGGTGAGTGGGTGTCCTCGGAATAAATTAGCAAGTGGAGTTATCGGTGGATGTGTGAGACCCTGTACATTACTCAGGCAATGAATGTGAGAATTCCGTTTACTCTCCCGCTGGTGATGCTTCTATTTGTGCGTCAATGAATATTTCTACAATGAGATGACTGCTGTCAGTTGTCATAAGCCAATCTTGTTGTTGAGCAAAGTTGACAGTCAACTGGATGCTCAGTGTCGTCAATGCTTAAACAAAGCGATCCAAATAATAATAAAATCCAAAGTGTCGCAATAATGATAAGTCACAATGATGTGTACAGTTAACTACCCTCTTTTCATTTTACGATGGCGCCTGTTGCTACTCAAAGAAATTCCAGGATTCAGCTACGCCTAAACATAATATTCAAAAGAATTTATTACGGTCTTAAAAAATGGAATAGTGATACAACATACGGTATAATTAACAATAGGAAATGTGCCTGACAGATAACGCGATGAAAAGCATTTTATAGGCTACGCACTATTAACTCAATTCCCCACAACATGTAAGTAGAAGTAGGAAGGAAATGTTTTTCAGCCAACCCAGGAGACAGGAGACTGAATAAACCATACATTTAGAGAAATCAAGATGAGTGGCATTAGCCGGCTACACATTAAGTTTTCTCCGCGCAGTAAACTTTTTTTTGCTCTTATTATTGTTTGTAACTATTGTATTCCATTAAATATTCACTGCTATGGATTTTTATACAGAGGAATCGACTGCTGTTATATCCGTCAAAAGTAGCCGTAAAGATTTAGCCAGGTATTAATCCTCTGGGTTTTGGGGAAAGGAATCACATTCATAATCCAAGGCATGCACATAATATTATTAATGGCCTTTGCCCTCCTGTAGTTTTTATTCCTTTCAGATGGCAAATACTCTAACATCGCTGAAGAAGTGATTGCAAGATATGCCAAAGTTAAGATGCCTACGTACACTGTACAACTAAAACCTCCAAAAAATCAGGATTTTAAACTTTTATTGGTTGGTAGAATTGATGGGCGAAGTTCTTATGGCTAATGTTACTTAAATAATTTATTCCATGTGAAGTTCGCAACGAGGAAACCATAAATGAAAGTTTATAAACTTTTCAGAAGTTAGAATAAACTCCACAAAAGCTTTTATGTTGTAGCAGTTTCTTTAATGTGAATGCAATGCATGCATTGGTGTTTCCGTATTGGAAATATTTATTTTTCATAATGTTTTTTGTTGCACCATTGAATAGATAGAAATAAGCAAGGATTGCATGAATGTATGTATTATTAAGGTGTATGAATGATGCATTGTAATAAGTGGTTGACACGTCATTAGATTGCAACATCATTTTATATATCTACACACATTTATTAAAGTAATATTCACATGAAGGTACTATGTGCCTAATCACTTGATTAATGCTACTAGTATTGACTTAAAACAAACGTAGGTATCTACTTTTCATCTAGTACAACAGTATTCGTAATCTTCACAGAAGACATTTATTTTTAAAACTTTTCTTTACTTACGTCCTTTTCTGCATTGAAGTTACTGTAACAATCAGAATGTCTGGGCAATGAGTTACAGTTTCACGTACAAGTAAATAGGTCACTCCTATGAGGAGCAATCCATTTCCGTCCTTATTTATCATTAATTTTTAATTTGCACATGAAGGAACTACATATACCACAAATCTCAAAGAAATCAACAAAAAAATAACGCTTCTACTACTTACTACTACTACAGTACTACATTAAAACAGCTTTAAATTTTAGACTAACATCATGTACAGTACAAATATTATAATGCAATTATATTAAGATTATCTAACAATGAATCATAAAACTATTTTTACTTAGACAAAATGAATTTAACCCAGCCAATAATGGCATTTTCAATTGTACATTATTTAAAAGCTACTCATAACTAAATCCATATTTTTTTAAATAAAAATTTAAAAAATAAAATGTTACTACTTAACATAAATTAAAAACTGGAAGCCACTTATTTTACATGTTGCTCAATTCACAACCATTTAAAAATTCTAACCTAAAATGCTACGTGGATTTAATGTCATTAGTTAACGAAATGAAAACAAGTTGTATAACTTAAAAAAATAAATCAAAAAGAATACATAACTACTTGTGTACTTCTGTAACATTAGTAAAATGAAGAAGCTTTTTTTTGTCTAGAATAATTAACTTTGAAGCCATTGCATTGTGATACATTCTACTTGATTATTATATTCACTAGGTACTTTCGACTTGTGATCTAGGTTTCTTTTACCATTTGCTATGCATAACGATATAGTGTAATTGTAATAGTGTAAGTTTTTTCAGCTTTTGCATACATCATCTAATTCAATATCCAGGAAGTTGAGTAATAGTCTAGACAGTTTCAACTCTTCTATGGTCATCCTTACCACATTATTTTAAGAGTTGATTTGCCTAATTTACACATAATATCAGTATGTATATACCTACAAGTACAATAATATATGTTTTATAGATAATTTCACATTTCTACTTTACCTTGCATTCATTTCTTCACATATTTACGCATTAAATTTATTTTGCCCTAGTTTATAGTCCTACAATGTAGCTACATATCCACACATATTTTTTTTAAATAGTTATACACATTACAGATATTTCTACAAACATCATAAGTAGCTGAAAATTTTAATAACTATGACACAACTACTGCAACATTCTGGCACATACACAGGAATTTACTGTTTTGTATTCAATAGTTAACGACACCATGTATATTTTGACCAGAAAAATTTAGCTAGGACAGTTTTGGCTGGGAGGCATTACCTATATGTAGTAGTTCATCCACATCTCTATTCTGCAAACTATGTAGCTTGGTTTGTAGGGAACCTATGAAGTTCTACATACATTTGGAAACACAATGCAGAAATGGCTACTATTCACAGATAGCATAGCTGAACAAAAATGGATGTCTACAGAAGGTTGGGATTTTGGTTAAATTATGAGAAGTTGAATGTTAGACCCAGTGGGACATTAGTACACAATGTATTTATACAGCATTACTAAAGACGAGAAATGAAGACTGCTTACATAATTGTATCGTGTTTATTTGTTGACCATTGTAGTGTGTATAGCTAATTTTTTAGCCCACATACATACATACAGTTATTTCAGAGAAAGTTTCACTTGCACAGTACAAGAATTTATCGTCATTACATAGCTTAGCAAAAAGTTTGTGTAGGTAGATGGTTGAAATGGACAATTTGGGGAATGTGCATATGTATCTGTGTAGTCAACGCACAGAATTTACAGACTACAGATTCATGTGAAGGAATGTTTGTGGTTAGAAACAGTTAGAACAAGATAATTTAGGGATTGGGATTTGTAACCGAAGTATCCCCATTTACGTAATACTTTAGTTTTGCATTGTTTATCATATTAGTGTGTATTACATGTAGACATTATGCTGAAATCTCTATGTGGTTGTGTGTAAGCATAGAAAAGGTTAGGGATGAATGTGTGTAGGGCTTGGAGCATTGAAATAAATGGAAGGAAAAAGTAATATGGAACAGAACAGACATTTACTATGCACAAGTCAAACAGACGTCATAAACATTAGAGAGTTGTGAATGAAAACAAACATATTTAATATATTTATTTAACCGGAAAGCCTTCCATGAAATCAAGACTTGTCACATAGTAAAATCTGTAATGATGTAATAGTTTTTAGGTATGTATCTCTCCAGTGCACGAAATTGTCAGTGACTAATAATAAGTAAGTAAATATAAATAATATTTGTACATTTTCAAAACTATAATAAAAAACTAGGTTACATATTCATCTGTACATGACTAAAATGTAAATCAATCAATATTAGGTACATTTGGAAGTTTGTCTCTTCATAATCCATTTAGGTTAGCAAAACTCAAAGTTGCATTCATATAGCACCTGTTAGCATTTCTTAGAAAGTCGACGGAATAATTTAAACAGTGGCAAATTGGATTGGAATGGGGAATCCCATTTGTCATCTAAGAATGAATAGTAAAATCCCTGTCAACTGACATTGTTGAATGAAAGTCTAAATTGAGTCGAAAAATATGTCGACAATTAATAGTGAGCTCATAATATATTCACTTCACGAATGAATTATTTTAGTAAATGTACAATTGGGGCAGAATTAAACAAAACTACTAAATTGACTGACAAGTGAGCTGAGTCACTTTCTTTGGTTTTTCTCTCTGTTTTTTTGCACTCTATTACGAAGTAATAATGGAATATACGTTACTACAGTACAACAGTTATACAACGCAAAAAATCTTAGGATCTAGACATAATAATTACGTGGTAAATATTTGGTGTGGTGTGGCTTGGGATCCTATGGTATGCAACAATAAGTAAACCATTTCCCTTTAGCTGTTTAACAGACTGAGAATGGACTTGTGGTTGCATATAAAGTTGGCTCATTCTTCGTTTCAGGAGCAGAGACAAAGGGTGGAGGAAATGTTATTGTGTAGTTTCCAGCCGCTGTAAAAGATGAAGATGAAGAGTCGACTGGATTTGGATGTGAGTGAGTTGAGTTGAGTGCGTTTAACAATTCTCCAGTTGTCTCGTCTTGCTCGTACTCCTCAGGAGAACTTCTCTGCTCCGTTCCATTCAATTTGATGAAAGCAAGCCAAATTACTAAAACCAACAAGGGAGAACTGCAACTGTAGCAAAGGGCTGATACATAGCATCTGGAATAACGGTGAAACCAAAACATCAGCGTGAGAATCTGCGGGGAATGAAAAACTATCATGAGTTTGACCGCTTTCATAAATGTTAGCAAATAAACACATACATATTCACCAGCTATTATGCTCCTTTCCCATAATATTAACCCTTATTACCCTTTACATTGCCCCCTTAGAGCATAAACTATGACACTGAGTTGAGTTGATGAAGGAAACCAAGGAAAACATTTACCACTCTAAATACGCACACGCATAAATGAGACAGGTGGCATTTGGTACAGACGAGAAAGACTACACTGTGCTAATCATTAGTAATTCATGTAAACATGTTTTTGATCTGGGAAATTACCCCAACTAACCCACTCATTAAAAAGTATAATTCTTGAACTAATCTTTAAAATTATCCTATGGAATTTTGCAAAACCTCTGCTTTTTAGATGTAATTACTACTATGGAATTGTGTAAATAAATAATTTGTGTATTTATGTATTTACACAGTCAGCGTCAACTCCACAACTTTCTTTTGTCTGTTTTTGTGCACTCCAATTTCATTCTCAAAGCAAAAAATAATCAAAACTTGCATGAAACGAAATACTTTTCTAAAAGTTTCTTTGTCTCATTTACTACAAAATGGAATAACTTTGTTGTGGCGCAGTAAAATTCAAATAAAAGGCTTCATAGAAATCAAAAGTTCGATTAAAAATAGAACTTGATATGTCTGTGAGAGAAAGACTAGGTATGCTGCTTGCTTGGCATTATTTCCTACTAGCAGACTTCACCAGTCAAAGTATTTTTATTGCGGTCAAAAACTGACATTAAGCTTCTGTTGTCAAAGATAAACAAATAACTGACCAAATTGGACGTTGACAGCCACATAGTCACAGAACACAATGCTCGCCATTTTTGATGACGTGCATTTTAAAAGATCAGAATATAGAAGTTTGGCGTCTACCTAGCATCGGCTAAAAATACCAGCAGCCTACGCAAAGTTTTGTTTGAAATGGAAAAGTACATACAGACTGTATATAGGTAATAGTAATTACTATTAGACAAGTCCTAACTTTCTTGAGTTAGATAGAATTAGTAATCTTCAGCTTTTCGGATACGGGAATTATTTTATCCAAATATGAGATCTTGTTTACTATGTACTACATACTTAGCTAGCTATGTGTTTGAGTTAGGGAAAAGTAGCAAAGTAGTTTTTTGGAAGAGACTTGACTGACAATGTGATTCCGAGAATATTTTTGGTAAATATTTCTGTTTAGAGGAAAGTGGCTCGACGAAACAAGGACGAGTGGTACAGGAAGTTAGGACTTCTACGACTTCAGAGTTCAACCTGTGATGTTCTATGAACTTCTATGTAGCGTTTGAGGCTTGAGGTGAACTCGGTGGATATCTAGGCAACTGGTACATAGCTAGACAGACATTAAGTAAATAGCTAGCTACAGAAGGACGTATGTGGGGGATGCGAATTCGAGAGAGGTAGTCATCGCATCCTTAAAAAGAGTATATAGTGCTTACACCGCGTTAAATCACCTTCCTTGCTTCCACATCCTACAGCCTAGATAAAAGCACATCCTTTCAAAGCGGACATTTCTTTTACCTGAGGACTACGTACGTATGTAAATATATGTAGGTGGGTGAGAGTTAAAGAGAATCTCATTCCGTTGGGTGCTATCACACGTAAACTGTTCTAATCAAAGTCAGCCACTGTATCCAATTTCCAATTTCAGTTGCAAACGCGTACGACTCCTTTCATCTTAACGTCATCACATTTCTCCCCACTTTTCAAGAAATGCCCCACTACATGCTACACCTGGAATTACCACACTCCCTTTTCTCTCATAAATACATTAAGTTATTAACTAACCCATTTCAATGCAGGCCAGGGTGGTATGCATTACTCAACATCCTACATCATTAACATCACATTTCACATTTCCAACCAGATAAATTTACCAGAGCTCGCACACAAGACGCCGTTATACCTCAACGTTCTCCTTCAATCTCTCTACACAGAAAATTAAATGGAATTTTTAGTGATCAAGACTTCGGATCTAGTACAACCTGCATCATCACCTACTAACACTACACTCCTATCAATGTTTTAGGGATCTACCCGGAAAATTATTTTGTAATAGAAACCTTGCTACAAATCCTGCGCTGTAAAAAAACCGGAAACAAAAGATGAGACCTCAATAGCAATTCCCAAATATAACTTTTCAAATGTTGAGTTCAAACAGTGGAAGGAAAAGTTACAGACAGAATCGGAAGCCTTTCCACCTCATGTGAAATGAAATCTGGTACACAGCCATTCAATAGGCGTCGCGAGTTTCAAGACCTTCGCAATCATACCATTCATACCGCCTCACAGACAGGCACAATGTTGTTTTACTACCTAAATACTTGACATCTAGACGACTACTAGACATCGCATAATTTCTTTTTAGGTCATTCGTTAACTCAACAACACATCCTACGTTCATTTCTATCTAATTAATGTTGTTTTGTAAATATACAAGTAATTGTTCTAATTCTTTTTTTAGACATTACAGATTCTCGCTGTTATGCAAGGTATTTACAAGGCATGATTCTTCATTTTCCATGAACAGCTCCAATTTCGATATTATTATGGAAGGAATTAAACCCATAAAAAACTATCACAAGTAGCATACTATTTTTGATCTACTGCTACAGGAAAAAATCAATTTCTGCTCATAAAATTCCATCAGAGCATTATTTCGCAAATTCCTATATTGAATGTGCATGTCCTCCGTTTGAGACATGCAGGACACCATGAAAAGGATGAGAAATTCTTTGGATCCTCAGTGTTACTGTTTAATTCTATAAAGTGATATGCACAAGTTATTTTAGTGAGCCTTTTTATATAGCTTAATGGTTTCTTTAAGAATAGGATACCTATCTATCTACGGATGAATGTAATATATAAGACTGTCTACTAATTTAAATATAAATAGTAAAAGGAAGTGGGTGTAAGGAGTCTTCTTTCAGTTCTTTCATGCAAAATCCAAAATCACGGCATCATTGAAAATCAGTAAAAACACAAGTTATTGAACATGCAGAAGTAAATGAACTTCTGTTCCCTATGTCATATGATTTAATAAAGTGTTCGTTCATGCACGGTGTGGCATAGATGAATTACAATGCTAGCTACCTATCTCCATAGATAACCGAAAGAAACTATAACAAGTAAATGTAGAAGTACCTACCTACCTACGTAGGCATGCAGAGTGTCCGTTTTGCTCAATGGAGAAAGAAATGAAATATAGTTACATAGTAGGTGGAGAAAGTCTAAGTCTACCTACGTATCTACGTAGTTTCATATGAGAAAGGCATTGAAAGGATTCACGTTATTTCCCCATCTCTCTCATTCTATAACCACTTTTCTCCTTTAAGTACTTATCTACTTGACAACTCGATTTGGACATTTCCCCCATTCGACGTAGAAACTCTGTCAAACTACGTCAAAGATGTTAATTTCCTATAAGCGTCTGGATTCTAGACTCCATAGCTATATTTCTGTGTCAGGGAGTGATAAAGAAATTCTATTGTACGTTAGGCGAGGAGAAAGTACATTCAGCGTGTCTTATTCTTATTAGATACGCACACACATCATGCTCTTCTAATATTGAGTGCAACTGTTACCGAAGCTGTTAGCTTGTCAACTCTTAATATATAAACACAGAATAGATTTCCTGAACTGCCTATGGCTTCTTATTTTATTTTAATTGTAAGACAATAGAGAATTATCATTGTAATCCACAGTAAAGGTAGCTACGCCCATTTTATCCAATACTATTTTCTCTGGAATTCGACGATGGGGACTACTTAGTTATCCATTCCATTCTACACATCCTGGATAGAGTAGATAAGATTCAGTATTTAGAGGGAGAAAGATTGGAACGGAGCTTGAAGTGCAAATATTTTAATTATAGTGAAGGAGAGTAATGAATAGCAACTGCAAAACAATGGCACAGAGTTATAAACATGCAAATGAATCATTAAATCTTGAGGAGAGTGAAGTAGGTAGGTGAACTTCGTGTACAGCATGTGTGACGCTACCGACTTTTGTATATTGAATTAAAAAAAGTCATTTGGATTAGATTATGTGAAGGGAGATTGTACTGTGCGGGGTGCGGGTGCTTTCAAATATCTTTCTCATTGTACTCTGTAGGAAATATTATGAGTAGCTATAGCTCTGCTCTGTAAATAGAGAGGACCTACGTACTTGATTTTGGACTGTGGATACAAAAATATCCATTTTTGGGAGTGGAGAACGCATTATTGCCTGAAATTGGAAAGGAGAGTGAAGAAAGGGGTGCCTGCTGGGGGTAACGTCAGACGCGAACAAATTCTGAAACTCGTTTATTATCCTAAACGCTGTTCCCACGTACTCCTCTTCCTTAACTTTTCCCTACAACTCCATTTCAGTTTCCTAGTTAACTTTCCTATTCTCCTCCAGTCTCCACAAAGACTATGTTTTAATTAAAAATGCATTAAATTGTATCCACAAAGTTATCAAGAAGCGAATCTTATTAATCTGTCGTAATCTAAAGAAAATCTCGTGAACTGAATTGAATTTATTTTCTGGAGGAGTCGACGTCATTTTCTCGTGTACAGCCACCAGCAGTCCAGCGAGCCTTCGGCCAGAATTTCATTCCACATATATGCTTGAAATGCTGCTCTCCTCCTCTACAAACTCTACATGCATCCACTTCATCTATGTATTTATGTAATTCTGCTCTGCTTTATGTAAACTGAACGGAGGAGAGGGAGTGCAAAGAACGACGATCAGGTCGGTCAGAGACGCCTTCACTCCTCCACGTACTTATTCCCCAGCCAACTTTATTTGGCTAAGCTCTTATGTAATATGTATGTGTTTCTGTTGGGCTCATCCAGCCACTCCATACATACTTACTCAGTGTCATAGTCTTCTAGAGGGCAGAGATAGGTAGACAAGTATACTAGCTAGGCAGAAGGCGACCAGAAAGATAACGGATCGAGTAGGAAGAGAAAGTCAAACCTTTTCCGTCGAAGTTGAACTGCTGGGCCTTTCTCTCTACTTTTGGTCAATCTGTGAGTCTAAGCTGGGAGGATTTCTCGGATCAGAACTTATTGACACCCAAGTACTCCATGCTTTCTCCTCTTGTTCTCCAGGTGAAAAGCGCGTCGATTTCTTTCTCCGCCCACTGCCAAACAATACACAAACTTATTAACACACTTTAATAACACCAAACAACATGCATTAAATACTAACATTTGTTTACTCATATTAATAATTAAATTCTTAGAATTCTGCTCTTTTCATTCCGCATTGTTTTTCTCTTTGGCTGATTCCGTCTCAGCTAAAACGAATTATAGTTCAGCAGATGTTGCTGCAATTTAAAAAATTTAACAGAGACTACGCAAGTAAAAAATATTTAGAATAATTCTTATGGTTTCTATAGAGTTTAAAAAATTGAATCCTGTCAGATGTAAAACCCTGCATAGGTAGCTAAATGATGACACGCTAGGACGTAATGCAACTGGTAAGTGGAAGTAAGAGAAAAGTGTGGGAACAGGCGGACACGTTCATGTACTCAGTCTGGGAGTGTGTAGACAGAAGACAGAAAAGTTCATCAGCGTATCTCAAAAAATAAGAGATGATTTGATCTAGTGTAAGGCATGGCAATTCTCAGAACTTGGGACTCTCTCCCTGACATAATCTAATTTCAGTAACAGAATTTTGTATAAAAATAGCCACAAACGTAATATGTTGAAATAGGAAAGGAATATCTTGATAGAATTCTCAGCGAGGCAGATGATCTCGTACTTATCTATTCGCGCTGAGATGTCCCACTGCCCATTTTCCTTATCTATTATGTATTCTTATCTCTTCACTCTGACGACGACTATTTCTTATCCGACAATTGCAATTTGGAAGGACAGAGGGAATCCTGACAGAAGACCTTTGCAGTTTCTGCCTAAATATTTCCAACATTTCCACAAACACAGCTCCTCCTCTGCTCATACACTGCCAGCTTGTTTCGGCATTCTTTTAAACTCCACTCGATCTGTCATGACTTGCTGTTCCTCCTGCCAACGTCGCCTCTCAGTCAGACTAAACTTAATCCAAGAAACAATTTGCTGGACACTACAGCTCTCATCTCCTCTTTCAATAGCTTCTTTCTGCAGCATACTTCTCCTCCCTGCCCCCATCAGCCTACCCTTTCATTTGCAGACAGGAATTCTACTCGACATACAACGAAAACCTATTTGTCGTAGGCCAACTGGATATAAACGCCAAGAAGCATTTTTTAAACTTTAAACTTTCTCACTAAAAAGTTTTTCCGTTTGATATTGAAAAATCTTAAACCTGACAAATATTTTGTCACATATTTCAGGCATTTGTAATTTTTTTGAGCTACGGAGCAGTATCCGGAGCATCAATTGGCCTATGACATATATTTATCTGTATATCGCTTCGCACGTGCATACAAGTGATACAAGTGGTTAGTCTATTGCTATCTGCGTATTTAAGGGGCCAAGAGACAGAAGTGTACCTTAGGATAACAGGTTTGTGCATACAATAGGTAAAGTCTTTAGTGGGTGGCCTGTGCATTCGATAAACTTCTAAAGACAGACTTTATGCATATCTGCTAACAAGTTGCCTCGAAGTAAATAAGTGGAAATGTTCCATATAGCATTTCCACAAAATCACTCCCTCATATCATCCAAGTGTACTCAACTACATTTCTTCTATACATTAACCATAATGCTTTTTTCTGTGATTCTGTCTTGTCATTCAATTCAATGCCCATGATTCGGATAAGGTATCGTAAAAGTCTCTCTCTCTCTCTCTCCATGTATCTGCACGTAGAGAGAATTATGCAATAAACTTTCTCCTTGTACTTGAGCAGAGAGCCAGGTAGTTCTGCTGATGTACTTACTATTGTGTAGGCAGAAGACACTTTACACTTTACTATCTCCGCTACACTTTCATACACCTTTTGCTAAATTGGCATTGCTATATTGCCTTTTTTCTTCCACCGACAATAACAGAAGCCATAAACTTGGAACAACTTTCCTAGACATTCGATACTAAAAATAAAAATTAGCTAATGGATCTTCGTAACTACAAGAGTTTTTCGATTTACATTTAGATGGCTGCATCTGAAGAAGCTCACGAAAATTATTTACTAATCTTTTAATAAAAACCGATGCCTAAAACTTTAGCCTTCCTGATTCTTGTTCCAATTACAAGGTACTAGCATTAATTCTAAGCACAAAACATTTTTTAAGCAGGGAATATTTGAAAAACATGGCTTACATTTTATCAAAGTCAATCAGGCCGTATCCTGGAGAAAAAGAGCCATCCGCATCTTTATGACCCCGATGTCGATGTTGACCATATTTCTGAAGAGCCAAAAGAGTCTCTAGCTCCGCAAGCCGTTGATCTGATTGTCGCTTTTGTCTGCTTCTGTTCAAATATTCATCCAACAAAATTAATTACCAAAAAACTGTTAAAGCAAAGCATTAAGAATTGAAAAACGAAATCCAATCTTATTTTCGTAGTCCACAGGCCATAAAGTATTTGATTATTTAACTCGCAGTCAATTATGTGTTCCTTATACATTTGTAAAGCATGCAATATTGCATAACAGGAAACTCTTCTTCTATATATATACTATTTATTATATATCTGGAATCAATCAAGTGGGGAAATTCCTGCTCCTAATGTAATTAATATTGTGCCAACTATTTTTCCTAGAGGCAAGTTGTTCATAACTGTATTAGCTACGTACGGTAGAAATGCCCAACTGTCAAGGCGAGCGTAAATACTTCGTGCATGACAGACCAGGAACTTGCGATCAAAATAAGTTAGCCGCAAAATGTTGTAGCGATAAGCACGTACCATAAATTGGTATTCCCCACATTAATACATAGCACAGATATTTTCGCCAAAAAATCGATGCTTAAAGAGTGACGACAATTATCATAGGTATATAGCTACCTCATCGTGTCGAAAGTGAATGCAAGATTCTTGGTAATAATAGGTAAATCACCATCACCGACCCAAGGATACTGTTCCTAATATTTTTCATGCAAATCTAAAGTACTTACATATGTAGGTAATTGGGAAAAGACGCAAGTAAAACTGATTGGAGACTGGGGTAGGTAGCAATAAATTGATGACCCAATTGCTTCAAAAGTATAATTTACGTTTATTAAATAGGGATACCTGTACAGTACCCTGAACTGAGCAAATTATCCAGCATGTTTGATAATTGAAAATACATGAACCATAACAGGTGAACAGGTGCTGCTAATAAGTATAATTACAAAAGTTCTTAGGAGAGTGGAGATTCTTCCACTTCTCACGAATTTGTTGGGGCAACATGAACAACATTACAGATCAATAAGAAACTTCTACTCTACCTGTTCATAAGAAATCTTCAGTAGAAAAAAAGAGTAAAAAATTGTGGATAGATGACGAGAGATAATATAATAAAAGAAAGGGAAATGATAGATATGCACTTAAAAATAAAATTAGATAATGTAATCAAGAAATCATGTTTCTTGAAGAGTAAATATTATCGTGGTATTCAAAGTTCAGATTTATCCGTATCTTGTAGCGACCAATCCAATATTTGCCCCAAGTTTGTTGACATGACGTTTCCATCAAACAAACTAATGAAATACTTTTAAATTTCTACATGCATGTCTACCTACACAGCTTTACCTCTTCCTGCTGTTTTAGTTGACAAATATATTATATCAACTGAAACCTTAAATTGCCTTTTAATATAGATTTAAAAATCTGTTCTAGAATTTAGAATTATAGGCAGCTAAGGAAGATACAAGGACTCAAGGACTAATAAGACTAAGATCAATAGAGATGCTGCTACATGTCAAAAACCAAGCATGAAGTTATATATTAGCTTTGCTGTGGGTTTTACATTTCTAATACGCAGAATAAATTCAAAGATGAGGACCATAATTAACACTGCAGATTACTAAGCGATAAGTAAATGGAAAAGAGACTTACATTATGTTGTTAGACGGTCGGGCTGAGACAATAGTAGCTGCAATGATGAGCATGCACAAAGTTGCCAAAATTTTATTCATTGTGAATATCAGTGAAACTCTCATGGATATCTTCAACGCAAGTTAATTTCTTCCCGTCGTTTAGGCGTAAATTGAAGGTTGATAATTAAATTTTTCTTGAATTTCTATAAATAGCGAAAAATGTTTATTAGATAAAGTGGAAAACTTTTGCAAGAGTAATAATTTGATTTTAGGAATGGGAGTTTAAGAGGATGGAGTTCTCCTGTCAGGTTTCCAGGATGAAATGGCCAAGCAACGATTTTCGACCACAAGGACATATAATTCTACTGATAAATGCTAGTTGGAGCAATAATACCGTTTATGGTGGTTAACGTTTATTCATTAAATGACAGTAAATAACTTACTTCAGCTGAATGACAGAGTTGTTTGTCGATTAGGTGTTTAGCACTATCTTGTGAGTGTACAAGAAGGGTGGACTACGTGCCAATGCACAGAGAGTAGGTATTATTTTTATTTATTTCCTTAGTCCTTCTCTTATTAGCTTTAATTTAGAGAGAAACTATTGGATATTAATTCACAGTTGACAGTTGGAGAAAAAATAAACCAAAAATAAGGATTGAACCCCGTAATTAGAAAAAGCGTTACAATACGCTGGGGCCTTTCTCACAGGAATTTGCAAGACACTTCAAAATTTGACAAATGTCAATCACTAAGGGTGAATCCCTCCCTTGTTCTCTTTCTTGGAATGTGCAACAATTCTACAACAGAATAATGGTTGCCTTAACTTTACTAAGGACTGGCTACCAAAATAAAATACAAAATCTGATCTCTTGGAGTAACTTGAGAATTTAGACTGTTGCTTCTGGTCTCTACACTTTCGTTCCGACAATGAGAATGAATGCAGTCGAGAGCTCTTGTTGCCTTTATATATTATGAACTCTATCTCTCTCCGTGCATTCAGTCATAGGGAAAACTAGGAAACTACGAGAAGATAGTACGCAACCATATGTAGGCCTGAGCCTGACTCACTCACTCACACAGAGAGCCAGCTAAGTAGATAGGTAAACTATCGTGGATATTTCGTGATTCAATCCACCTCCACCTCCACCACTTACTATAATATCTATGCTAAACGATTTATAACAGAATAATGAGTTTGGCCAACGTTGAAGACAGACGAGATAGCCATAACTCGCCCCTGCCTGCCCCGTCTCTTGTAGGTTACCTACGTACTTTTGCTTTTTGCTCCTCTGTCCACATCGCGATATTACATATATGCACACATAATATTGTTTTAATAGTCACTCAATAAAGTAATGCTTCAAGATACTGTCCTAATATTATAATGTGTTATTATATCAACCATTCAGATTCCCCAATCCCAGTTCATGCCATGCCATGGAAAATACACAAACACTAATCTCGTTAACGTCATTGTCACTCTCAACAAACTCACATTATTTATTATTGCATTACTATTCCAACAATGTCATTTCCCATTCCCCAAACTAATTCATGCAAAATAATATCTATATTAATATGCATTTACTTAATTATCCTATTTACTCATTCAGATTTATTTCCCATATTCGCATTATCATCTAGGTACATAGTATTTAATAACATAAACAGAAACACCCAATCTCAATCCTAAAGCCATTGCTATTAGAATTGCTTATAAATATAAAACTAAAGCATGGAAAATATCTTAAGTAAACTCGGAAATGTATCTAACTAAAACACACAGGGAAAACTCAAAAATGTATTTCCCAGTTTTTAATGCGGTTGTTGCTCAAAGCCTTTGGCATTCAGTCAAAAGAATCAGCTATTGTAATACACCCACTTGAATGCTTAGCCTGGATAAGCAAGTAATACAGCGTGAAGCCCATTATGGATGAGGATGAGGGCATACGAAAAATTGAATACTACAAACACAATCCTACCTAACTACATGTATGCAAATATTAATTACGAAGAAGCTATGAAACGAAACTATGTAGCAAATCAATAGAAATTAGCACACAGGAATTAAATTCCCTAAGCTACCTAACGATAGAGAATTCAAAATTTCCATAAACTCAACCAGAATATATGTAATGGCTAAATACCGCTTTTTGATCCTTTATCTGTGAGAACGCAAACTTCATTTTGTGTCTAATCAATTCATGGTTTTTCCAAGCAACCCACAATTTCTAAAAATTTGTGAATGCCATTAAACAATGTGCATATGGATACATGTAGAGTGCTTAATAAGAAATTAGAGTCAATCTTCTCTGACTTATAACAAATGCAAATTAAATATTTACTAATTGTAATGAGCGGCTTAGATACAATATTCTGTTAATTGAGTCTGGGCGGCTGGAAATCCTTTCTATCCTGTTCATTCCTGTCTCTACCTGGAATGTTGCAGAAAAACCCATTTCATTTCAACGTTATCGCAATTACATAATGTAAGTAAGGCCAGTAACAGCCATACGTACACACAACCACCTTCGCAATTCTCATCAGATAGGTAAGTATAACAAAAAATCTCTTTTGCAACGGCTACATTCATCTTTGCTTACACATTTCATCAATGGATGAGTCACAACGTCGTCGTCGGGAGGATCATCAGCATGACAAGCAGAATCCAGTTGAACTTTGCATTTTGCTATGCTGTTGTGTGGTGTGTACAGATATGCAGAAGAGATAATTAGGAGGTAGTTAAGCTAACTATCTTACATACGTGTGGAATGGGCAGTAGGCAGTTTGTATAACGCCATGTGTTGCTCAGCACTATTCATTTTCTCCATGGTCGACATGACATAATCTTCTATTGCATTCATTCCTAGCCAAGTATAATGCATTCATGTCTTCCATACATTCATACGCACATTTTTCAGTTTCGGCTCAACTATTGCATCATCATGTGTAATGTACAGAGACACGACCTTCTCCTCTATCCAATGTGATTATAATTATTATTGTGACTTCTTGGACACATGTACACCTTACACTTGAATGCGCAACACCTAACCCTTAGCAAACGAAAAGACGTTTTCCTCTTCCATGCAATTCATTACGAGTAAACACCTAAAACGTTTGCATTATGTTCCAGTCGGCAACTTAAATGAAACGAGGTTGTTGACAGAGACGAGATAATTACAATTTATTGTTTGCGTCGCAAGTTAAGACTTCAGACAGAATCACTTGATCTTGATTTTAGCCAGTGGTTCTTGCAGCCAGCTATATTATTATCTTTTCTTATATTATTTGTATATCTGCTTTATCAAAGACACACATTTGCTTTTAAAGGCATTACATCAGCCAAAAACTGGTTCATGATCATGTACTAACTCACAATTCCAGACGTTGAGAGTGATTCTCGCTCTATATTTGCTTGACATATGGATAATGCTTCCGAAATAGTTTTTTAAGCATGTATGTAGTGTAGTTGTGTTCTTGGTAAGCAATTCCATACCATCACAGTATTTACGAAAACCCATGTATTAATTGAATGGTCAAACATCATCAAAACAATTTCATTCGTCATTTAAATGTTTTTATGCATTTATCAAAAATTGGCGACGGAGTGGGACGCGCGTTAGCATTCAATCTTCAGTCTCCCCTAAATAGGAAGAAATGTTTATCCTTTTCCCGAACGATATACAACGGATTACAGGATATAATTGATATGTGTAGGTCAAAAGTTCTTATAGAAAAAAAACATTTGTTTTTAGACTTTAAGCCTACGTGACTATGTTCACATTTGGCAGTACTTTTATCTGTTTGTTCAGTAAAGGTTAAGAAAATGTTATTCAGTAGCTTTATCGCCAGTCAACTTAGTTTACGATAGGTCGATCACTTTTTGTTGCGACAATGGAATTTTACTGTTTCAGCCATTTTGATTTGACTGACCCTTAACAGTCAATTAGGCTGCACTGATCTGTTTGAATAGAAATCACTTACACTTTAGACTATAATAAGAATAAGCATTATATAATTCAGCCGAGAACCAGTTTTGAACCCGTTGGTGATTCATTGCTAGTGATCATTTGACTTACTTTACTCTAAAAAGCTGTTTTAATTATTTTAGAAATGATTCACGATGTGATTGACTTTTTTAAAATCATTTCTAATCTCAAAATTCAATTAGAGAAGCCCTTAATTTGAAACTATAACTTCTTTAACCGAAGGTGAATTGGAGTTAAAAATAGAGTCATTAAATGAAGTGGGAGGACATAACGTTATTTCGCTTAGATAATACGTACGCACGTACTACACTACACAACAGGATGAGGAACATGTACTGTATTGTATGAGTATAACCGATATAGTGATGTTATTAGGATCCAATCATGTTCCTTTTCTTAGGACCTCCAGTGATTATAGTGATACACGAAAAGGTTTTTTAGATTGTTTGAAATATAAATGGTAAACAAAGTCCACACATTATGACAACATTTAACCGAACTGTCATTGTCAGAGGATTGCACGCAGGTTGTTTTTGAGAATTGTACTACTGGAAGTACCGACTTCTATTTACTTCGCTTGTTTGAACACGTTTTTTTCCAAATGACTTGGAGCGATTTTCATAAGAACATCATTAGCAGTATTTAATGATACTAATGATGATTCTTCTGAAAACAGAGAAAAACATGTTCAAATAAATTAATGTAAATATAAAGACATAGTGGGAGGTACCTATTATCATATATTATTAAATATGTCTCATAAATCATATTAGTATCTTGCTTCTTAAACACATCCTTAGATACAAGTACGGGAAATCATTTTTTTGTTTGTTAGGCGCTTGAGGTAGGTCTCAAGATGTGTTGTGTTTCATTAGAATTTCGTGCAGCAAACACCTTGAGTCCATATAATATGTATAACATATACACTACATAAATAACATAAATTGACCATGACATTCTGCAGAATTCAAAAAAATCCTTATTATTACATTGCATTTTGCATTAGTCACAGATAAGACAACGCAGAATTGTGTCATTTAACTTCTTTGTATTCTCTATGTCTTCATTATACACCGCAGTGATGCATACTGATGACGTGAAAATGAAAGGTATTGAATATTAATAAGTTATACGTAGGCATCTCTTTGTACATGAGTACCCAATCACTACTGACTAAGTCTTCTTTAATGAAGAAACAGATGAACTCTGAATCTGAAGTCATGCACACAAGCAAAGTTAGATTATCTACCTAGTCTGACCAACAAATAATAATTTACTATTAGTAGGTAATATATACCTACAAGGAATTCGGGTCCGTTTAGGTAGAATTGCATTTTAAGACATCCAATAAATATAATTTTCAAAAGTGAATTTCTATACAATATAAGAGATCTACACTATCTGTACTTCGGTGTTGGTGGAAGTCATCTGTTAACAGTTAAGTATGTTATTTAGCTAGGATTTATTACAACGATTTTATCAAAGTGCATGAAACTGAAACGAACCGTCTGCGTCTGTCTGTTTCCTAAAACCTGAATATTTTTCAGCAGAAAATATAGATATTAAGCTTGGTAGTGGTAGTACTCTAAATGAGTTGCTATCATGACGAAATTTTTTCGCAGCCTATTTTGTAGAAGTCGTAAAAGAATGTTTTATTAAAAATTACTGCAAATTATAATAGGTATACCAATTTAATTAAATTGCCTCATTGTTAGAGGGCGTCGATTATTTGAAAAATATCCATGAAGGTTAAAGAATTGAGACAGATGTTTAAAAATATGTTTTTGTTTCCCAAGATATTTCGCATGCTTTTGTCCAAAATAAAAGGGTGTTAAGTCTAGACTGCAGACAAAGACAAACTGATGCCATAGGTACCTACTAAATAATGACGTAAACTATGTCTATTGTCTAGAATCTCTCATTACATGAAACTATTGATACCTACTCAAATGCATTTTAGTAAGTGCATGGTGCATAATATTGGCATCAGTAACTAATCGCAATTCAGTCGCTTTTTTTAATACAGATAATGCAGCGTAAACACAAACACTATGTCAACTATGTACTTATGGTAGTAAATGCGATACTAAACTTATCATTAGCAATTAATTGGTTTTCTACTTAATTGTGCGTCCTTACTCCAGTTCTGCTGTTAATCCTTCAACCTTCTTTTCATAAAATCATTCACTATTATGTACCATTTCAATGACTGCAAGCAGTACTCAAAGTTTTCAATAATTACAACAGTAATGAGTGGGTGTGAATTGCATACTCGTGTAAAAGATGGGAATATTTGCTTGCGGTAATTTTATCTCCCGAAACATGGTTAATCAATCACTGTATGTTTCTGTTATCTATTCCACAATCCCACCTCCACATGTCTAGTGTAAAAGTCAAAAGTGTCAATTACTTAATCGTCGATCTTACATCACTATACAATGGAAAAACGTTAAATGCTGTGAACACGTGTCCCATTTTAGATGCGTAGTTCCCGATATCATCATCTGCATTCTACACTTCAACATGCAGTCTCTCATTTTTGTACAAATAAATTATTTAGTTACAGGCAAAATTGCAGACATACTAAGTAAACAAAACATTATTTGGCTCCTTTGCATCGCGCATATGGTGAATATGGTCCATGTATATTTACGTATTTTTATGACACACTTATATTTAATTTACATCAAAATATCACCTGAAATGTAATAGTCAATGCAAGGCCACTTTCTGCAATTCTGTCTGAAATAAGTGTGCATAACCATCATGTTTTTGAACAGTAATGTTACACTTGATACATTGATCAATTACACTACGTAAACTAAAGAATGACTAATGAATGTAATGAATAATTTTGCACCACATTTATCTTCGTTACCTTTACAACCACCATACATTAATATGGTTAACGTCCGAAACATGCTCAATAACCCGTTTAACAAAATTCTGGTCTTAGAGTAGCTGGCTGGAAGGCTGTCTCCAGATACTCAGAAAAGTTTTTCTCAACCCCTGAAGGAGCTATAGGAAGCTGAAATATTTTTTAAATTGTAGGCATTTCCTGTGCTAAGGGCAAGTTGTGGGTATTCTTTCACAGAAAGTTACTCTTCGAAATTAGTTTTTTTTGTGGACGGGGAAAAATGTAAGTAGTTTGAGCAAAAGTATTTGTTTCTCCATTGTTTGAAATAATCTCCCACAACTTGTCCTACATGAAGGCTTCCTCGACGTTTTGAGATAGTGACCCTTGAAATATGTAGGGTGCCCCAAATTTAAGGGCTACATGGACGTTTTCATGTTACTTGTAGTAAAATGACTGGGTATAATAAGCTCTGGATCATTGAGGAAGCCATAACTGCCCTAATTTTCCTGTCGCAATGCATCCTCAAC
The DNA here is from genome assembly GCA_019776505.1 of Tomocerus nigrus. Classification (NCBI taxonomy): domain Eukaryota; kingdom Metazoa; phylum Arthropoda; class Collembola; order Entomobryomorpha; family Tomoceridae; genus Tomocerus; species Tomocerus nigrus. The sequence goes on from JABASI010000158.1 coordinate 41,807, forward strand.
AGAGTCAGCAATGTTCTCAAACCTAAATAGACCCAGATCGGTCCAGATTCCAGGGTAGGTTTAGGTAGGTAAATATATGTGACAAGTATCGATGGGGTAGGCACCTACTTAGTAACCTTAAATATTTTTTTAAACAATTTATAACTGTAGCGTATGCATTTTGTGTATTCATAACTTTCGAAATAAAGTACAAGTGGCATTTACATATCCATGCCGTATCCGTGCAAAATATTTCTGCTGAAAAGCGAGATTTATCTGCGATGATGCGGGGATTAAATTTTCACTAGTATGGCTGTCTTATAATCACCAGTATAAGCCATCAGTAATTCTCTGTCAAAATTTTGGACATATAATGCCCAAACTTTTTAAAGCAATATCCGCATTCTTGAATGTGTAAAAATTAAGACAATAGATTGATACCAAATTCTGTTAGGTATATCTCAAGGACTTTAATAATATGTGTAAAATAAAATTGGACAAAATGTGTACTTTCTTCTCATTTCTTTCAGTAGGTACCTACCTAATAGTAGTACTTGGGGGAGAATGTTGCTCATAGCCAGGGTTGGCAGGCGAAATATTTCGTGAGAAATTAATAGGCGAAATTATTGAAATATTTCGCGAAATATTTCGATCCCACTTTTAGTGAAATGTGAAATAATTGAAATAAATTGAAATAAATAGGGTACATGGCATTTATTTCACATTTCAAGTGAAATAAATTGAAATTAATTCAATTTATTTCAATTTATTTCACCTGTAACTTGAAATTAATTAATTAATTTCAATTATTTCAATTATTTCATTTATTTCAATTATTTCTATTATTTCAATTATTTCAATTATTTCACATTTCACGACAAAATCGTTGAAAAGTGAAATAAATGCCAACCCTGCTCATAGCCGTCCATCTTGGATTATGGATGCTCTGAAAATGCAATTCATGACAATCAGGGGTTTACACTTTTCACTATTACATTACAACAAGTACTCTCAGACACTCACTCATAGCCTAGGGTGTCTATAGACTCACAATGTCAACGTATTGCAAAGACCTGTATGTCGGATGGTGTTCAAAAGGAAATCTGCTGTGGAGTCCTTGTTACTCCTTGAAGGCGCGTTACCCACAGGTCCACTTTGAGTTGGCGGCGATAGTATTATAATGTGAGCCTTTTGAACATTTTTGACCCCGCATTGCCCGATTGCATTCAACCATGGCAGTGGAATTGCCAGTACGCACTAATTTATAGTACAGATATTATGTGTGAAACTACATATTATTATACATGTAGACGTAGAACAGTTTAATAGAGACACTACCAATTACTAATAGTGTTAATGGTGTAGTATTGATTAGGTGTGGAACAAAACCAAACAGGACATTATTAAGTATGAACATCTTAGTCTTCATTCTTTATTTCAAATAAAATGAAAATTTTCTATTTCGATATTGGGGAATATAATGATTAAACTCAAAATATGATGCGCGGCACATAATATTATAATTACCTAGGGGATCTCATGAATGAACATGAATTCTAGATAAGTAACCAGATTTGTTTGGAAAGGTAACGTTGTCAGAAGTTCTATATGAACATTTCTGTATGTACAGTATGTGGTATGGGCAAGAATGTTATGTAGAACAATTCTACTTGTCAGTCGGCTTTCTATTGCAGTAAAGCAGTAATTAAGTGATTATGATAATAATAATATCAACAAGTAGACAGGTAATGTTAACGTTCTGTACGTTTTTAAACAAGAATCGTAGAAGTAATTACTTATAGTCAGGAAAACAAAGTAAACTGCAAACGTTTTCCTAAATCTCATGACAATGAGTCATTCATTCTACGTTTTGCATTATTGTAGTAAATTCACGTCGGTGATCCACTTAGTTTTGGATGGACTTCGGAATCTCTCATGACATGTATTTACACATGGATATCATCAGCACTTATTCACAAATGCAGTTGGTGCATTGCGTAGCTGACCACACATATTATTATGTCTATTGTATATGTAGGTAAGTATGAAGCTTGGTGTTGAGTTCATCTGTATTCCTAAACTGTATAATGAAATGTCTACTTTAACGATTTAATCCAATCTGATGGAATCTCTGGCAAAATATGTCATTTTGATCCCCTAGCTTAAGTGGGAGACGATTATAATGTAATCACACTTATAAAGGATCTAATAGAGAGTTTATATTGTACTAGAGTTTATGACCCGTCCTACGGACGGTTGATGTAATCCCCAACTGGGGGTTACTACAGGGAGTGGGGTTAAGTGGCACCCTTCGCCTTGTCTGGAAGGCTGCGCCGGCCAGACCCAGTGTGTGCAATTTCGTCATAAATGATGTTTCCACATCTCCATACTCCAACCTGAAGGAACGTAGGAAGGAGACAAAAACATTTTCGGTGCCATCGCCACATCGTCTATTTTCCACTCCAACCTCGGCTGTTATATACTTCGGCGTTGGCGGTTACATATTTCGGCGTCGGTTGTTATATATTTCGGCGTCGGCTGTTATATTCTTCGGCGTTCTCGGTTATATATTTCGGCGTCGGCTGTTATATACTTCGGCGTCGAGCGTTATATACTTCGGCGTCGGCTGTTATATACTTCGGCATCGAGCGTTATATACTTCGGCGTTGGCTGTTATATATTTCGGCGTCGGCTATACTTCGGCGTCGGCTATACTTCGGCGTCGGCTGTTATATATTTCGGCGTCGGCTGTTATATACTTCGGCGTCGTCAGTTATATATTTCGGCGTCGGCTGTTATATATTTCGGCGTCGGCTGTTATATATTTCGAAGGAGGAGAAGATAAAATTGGACTTACCAAATGAGAAGACTGTAACTTTGTCCAGCAAAAATTTTCAGCTCTCCTCCAGTGTCCAGCAAGATCCTCCGTCCACCACAGACAGACAGATGAGAAAAACAAACAATAATTCCAAAATGCAGTCAGTCATAGTAAATGATTCCTGCATTTTGGATCTCGCGCGGCTATGGGTGAAGAGGGAATAAAATAGTTGTGTTATGCGATGAATGTGGAATGTGTTGGTGGTCAACCATTATTGTTAACTCGCACTCCCTCCTTCCTAGCTTTGCTTTTGTACAACTGTATAAATTCGCTGTACAGAAGCGGTAGGTGGCGAGCCCTGCTCCACCTGAAGAGTTGGAGCTGGGAAAAGTTTATGTTCTGACCGGCTTGCCCACCCACCCAGTAACAATCAACCTCGATTATATTAACTAATTGTATTGGCACAGTAGCAGCATAATTTTCAATTGCATTCTACATACCACCATCTCCTTTCAGTGTATTTGCATTAAAAACGCAAGGTTGAACAAAAATAAGTTCAAATAAGCATAAAATCTTGAAATTTCTTTTCCCGCTTTCAATTTGGTAGCTTGTAAGGAAAGTGAAAGTTTAAGGTGCGGGAAAAGAAATTTTGGAGTAGAGACTATTCTGGAGTGAAAAGAGTAAATGCCGTTCAAATGCATTAATAACATAGTATCCACATGGTTTCCTCGTTTAATTTTTCCATAAATTATGATTTTTTTCTAATTTAAGAACAGTGTCAATTGGCTGTGGCCAAAGATGGACATGTATGCTAAAGTTGGCGTCCAGACTATTCTGTGTGCTTAACACCGCAGCTACCAGGCTACCACCAATGAAATGGCTATTGTCAGAGTAATGTCTTGGATAATATATGTCTGCGCACTGGTTCTGCTTAGTGTTGAAAACACTGTCAATCCCCACTCTGTTTCGCATAAAATAAGGAGTATATCTCCTGAAACTAAATGTTAGCCATCTTATGCATTTTGCATGGTTTCAGTACCACTAGTAAGTTTCTTTCATGGAAAGCGAAGTTGAAGTTACCATTAGGAAATGAGCCGCATACGCTCTCACTCAGAGCTGACGTGCTCAAATGCCATCCTTGATGCTTTCTTTGTAATTATTTATGTAAACCCATCTGTTTTAGTTTATTGTGTATTAGCTCTAAGAAAATCTCTGCAGACATAGTTTGCCGAATAAAGTTTTTCTCGATGATGTGATATACTTATTCAGCTACAATTAATGGTTTCGCGATAAGATTCGACTTACAATTTCAAACTGTGGGCGATGTACTATCGAAAATCCACACATACATACCTACCCATGTTTTAGGCTAATGGAAAAACTAGATAGAATCTGTTTCTCAGTTCACAGAGTAGTAAACTCTGCTGAGAGGCTGTACAAAATTTCGCAATCTGTAACTTTGAGTTGAGAACACTGCCGAGTCTGTTTGCTGTACGAGGATCTTGGCAGAATGTGTGAGTAGGTGAGTTGCTGAGAGAGTGCTACAATTGAATGAAAGACTTCATTCATTCATATAATATCTAGAGCATATTTAATTTTGTGTGGTAGTACCAAAGCCAAAGTACTTTGGGAGGGTAACGTTAGAAACCCGTCTAATCCATTCCATTTTAAATCAACCACCACCAGGTGACAAATCGTTGGATTGAAGCAGCCAAGAAATACCACCCAGGAGCTGAGCTGTGGAGACTGAGAAAGGTGTACTCTAGTCGGCTGGTCATTGGTTTACAAGGGAATGGAATAGACGGCTTGCTAAACTAACCCTCCCGATCCCTAAGTACTTTCGTTTTGATTATAGATGTCGACAGCACATCACAGGCACTATACATATATAGTGTCCGCATTTATTATTTATATAGTGGTTCCAGGTGATGTGATGTTGAAATCATAAAAAGCAGTTTCTTGAAAATTTGAGGGTTAGAAACATGCCTTCTTGGGAGGTGGTCGTCACTCGTCAATCTCATATAGGTACTGAACTAAGCAGAGACCGGACAGGTAACACCAAAAAACAGTCAAGTGTAAGTTGGCTTTCAAGTTTCACTAAGATCTCAGGTAGATACTGAAAAAATATGACTCTCTGCGAAAAAATGATGTACGCACAAAACCAGTATACTATTCAAAAAAATTATTAAAATTTTCGGGAAAAGTAAAAATCTGAAAAACGTACAGTTCTGGAAAATTATGAAGGTACAATTTTATTTGGCCAAAAATTCTAAGATCATAAGTTTAGAATGTTTAACGATTAGAAATGTTACTAAAACTCTAGGAAAGAGCATTCTCATGCGCAACTACTTAAATATGGTTTTATCTGAGTTTGAAAACATTTTAAAGCTCCAGCTGTCATGAAATATGTAAATGTGAAATGATAGTAGGGCTATAAACGTTGGCAATAAAAATAGGATATCTTCTACATTTCCGGACTCTTCTGGTGCGGTGGCACGACAAACAAAGAGAGAGAGAGAGGTAGGTGTATATTACATGCCAACATTATGCATAGTAAGTCCAGTCACATATTTATGGGTAGATAAAGTAGGCATAATAAAAAGGTGGATAGTTGAGATAACAGAGCCGAAAAACATGTACGGGAAGTGTGTAGCGTGGACTAACAAGGAGGAAAATGGAAAAGAGACTTCAGAGAGAGAAAGAGCTGACGAGGAAGGAGAAGCAAGCGCATACGGCAGTGTTGTAGAGTTGAGTGGAGAGTGGAAGTGGAGAGTATATAGCTGGTGGAGAGAGAAGAGATCCTTTGCATTCATTTGATACCTTTTCGTGCTCGTACATGGAGAAAGTGGGGAACAAAGCTGGAAAGGAAACCAGAAGAAAGGAAAAGGAAAGGTAACCTTGGAAGAGGAAGTAAAGTCCGGAGTATTGTTAGTCGAACGACAACTGAGGGAGCAGTGCGAGTAGGGAATGTAGCTGAGGAGACTTTTCCAGCGTACTCCAACAGTCAAAGTGTCTTCTGCAAAAAGCAGCTCTCACGTTATTATCTCGTCTCCAGAGTGTGCACTAAGAAATAAGGTGAAATCGTCGGAAGTGTATCGCATTGAGTAGAAGAGGAGCTTTCTTTTGAGTGTGTCCCACGTAAGAGACTGCTTTCCGGGCCGGGTAGTTTGTTTGCAGAAGGAAATGGAAGGCGGGTTGAGATACTCCATTCGGCACGCATTAGATTAGAATGTGCAGTGAGCAGAGTCTCACTTCGACCTGCTACTCATCTGAGCCAAGACGGATCCTCTGAGCCTCAACCTTCCATTTAGCAACTAATCCCGACTTTTCATCCATTATCCTCCCGACCTGGTGAAAGTAGCTGTGGGAAAGAACGCTCTTTGAGGATGTGACATGCATCTTCTTCTGAGCACACATCACTGACGCTCTGTCACGGATATAGACAAAACTCTTTCATCTCATCTTCTTCATCAATCCACGCCCCTTCCCTCCACAACTTGACCTTCTTCTTTCCCCACTTAATTTAATAAAAGTTAATCTCATACAAAATTTTCCCAATTTACACTCTCCTTTAGCCCCTTCTCCACCAATCACCAAAGTTATTAATTATTGAACTGATCAAGGCTTTGACAGCTTCATTTAATGAAAAAGTGAAACTTGTGAAATAATTGGATCCCAAGCGTCTCTCCTATCGTCAGGAGACTACTGGTAAGTGTTTACTAACCTTTATACTAATGTAATGGCTAGAAAAATTGAAAACCTACAAGGTATTATACATACTTTTAGATTGATACTTAAAAACTTCTAAAAATTGCAAAATTTATGTTATCCAAAGTTTTTTTTATTTAATAATACCCCGAAACAATTAACAGTTATTATTTTCTAATATTTTAGAATTTGAAATAGAGAAATAATGAGTAATTGAATGTACAATGTTCCAAGAAGAAGCAAGTAGCTGAAGTAGAGATTAGAAAAGCAGATATAATTTAGGTTTGAAGTCAGAAAAAGGCACATAGAACTCTATTTATTAGCAAAAGGATAATATACACTTGTCTTTCACAAGACATTTTTTATGTCGAGAGTAAGAACACATGCCCAGTACCTACGTCAGTTTCTTTCACAAGGAGAAATGTAGCGTTAATTTTTCACATGTTATCTAGTCAGTCAATCAATTCGTTAGCAGCTCCTTTGCTCTTTGCATTTTGCACCCAAGATCCCATTCCGAGCATGAACTTTGGAGGGCAAAGCGAGACATGAGCTTCTGAATTCATTTCAGAGAGCCGACTCTCTAGTCTCTGGGCCAGAGAGTTAGTTATCCGAAGAGAGAGAGAGTACCCACACTCGTTGCTAGAATGATCCCGTAGGGGAATGATTTTGCAGATGGAAATCAGCCAGGCCAGACGCAGTCGGGAGACAAGATCAGTCCTCTCCTTGTGGATAAGCGAGGGAGTAGTGTAGTCATTTCTTTGGTCTAGCAACATTGAACTGATAACTTACGTTCAGTTTCAGCCTTTATTCGCTTTAGTGTCTCTTTTTCATCTTCCACTAACTTAGTTCTTGAAAAGTAGGTAGAAAGTACAAGAGAGTGAGAAAAGGAAGGAAGAGTCGCTACGGGACAGAAGACAACTCTCCCTCTTACATAAAACAAGTAAAACAGCTTTCGGAATGATGTACATTTCCTTTCCACTCAACTCCTAACGTAGCTCTCCCGCCTGGATCTCCAGCTAATATACCTGTAAGTTTTTCGCTAAAACTTCCCATTTATAAAAACAGAGTGAAGAGAAATCTCCATTTTTCTGTATAAAAACTTCTCTTTTTACGCCCATCTTCACTCACCTAAAAGTATATGAACATAAGTATATTTGGCTAAAATATCCTTTCCATTCATGAAGTGAATCTGAGCGTGGATTTATTGGGAAATACAGACTGACAAGTAGTAGCGTCGTTGACCATAAGTAATATGCACTATGTACGACGTCCCTTATTCTATTCACTTCATAAAAAACTGGAATGGAGTGCACAGATAAAGTTGATTCAAGTCAGCCTGTGAAATCAAATCACTTTGTCATTCTCGGATCTGTTCCTTGAGGACAACTTAAAGTGCTAATGCACAGCTTTCTCAACTCTTTTCAAAACTCGTCTGGAATTCACAAGTCTAGCAAACCATAGAACAACAGTTACTTACCTCCATTCTCCACATATCTCTGTTTACCTTCCTAAGATGTTTCTAACGTGTTTTCCAGCAGTATTGCGAATTGCCAATTTGCCAGAAGGCATTCAAGTGTTGTGCTTCAGCTATTTTATTTTTAGCTGGCGATAAAAATTGTCAAGAACATTTCCTATAAGAATACGAGTGACGTCTATTGCCCGTTGTTGGTAAAATAAATGGAACTCACTTGAATAATAATAGATTCAATTGAAAAGGGTTTGCCGTAAACCAATATTTCAAGCGACGGATCTCTTTTTTCCTTTCTCCCAACAGACAACTGCAGTAAATGAAAGAAATCTTTACAAAACTTTTTTAACCTAGCAGAGATGATGGCTACGGAAATTCACGTCCTGTCTCATTCAGATTTGACACTCAGGTTTCCTTGATTTTATCTGATAGGAAATTAAAGTCTAGATTGAAACTAAATTACTTTTAGTTTGACGGACTAGCAAGGAGAAACTTGAGAAAACCCGATGAGTAATACAATATCTGCAAACTGCAAAGGCTGCAGCACACACATGCAATTAGGCATCAACTTGGAGCCAAAACCTTTCATGAAATTTGAGAAACACGTTTACTACTTATTTAGTGAAAAGTAATTAAATATGCCAGTATGCTATTTAGTATCGCTAATTTTAATTTTACTTTTTTCATACCTATCCAGACGTGAGCTTATCTGTGTATCTAAACTTTTTAATTATTTATTCTATCGTATATATTTAGCTTCATTAGTAACATAATGCGAAGCTACTATAATATTAGTAATTATAGATGAGATGTTTACCAGTACGATTTGAACGAACGTTTTTAAACGGAGTCCCGTTTCAAATATTTAATTCCATTTCAATCTGAACACTAAAAAAGGTTTTTTTAAGTACCTATTGCGACATTTCAGAAAATCTAGGTATATACGAAATAATACTTATCAAGTTTCTGAATTTTTGTCCCAAATTTGCAGATATTAACACAATGTAGTTTGTGAATAATATCGATAGACATAATTCCATGTGGGTGTAGTATTGCATATCTGTGTGACCTGGCTCATTGTTTGTTTTGTTGCTCATTGACTGTGATTTTATACATATAATATTATTCCTGCTGTTTATTTTTATCGAGTGTCAATGAATGAATGGGGCTAATATTTATTTATTATTAGTAATTTACAGTTTCCTTCATTTTTGAAGGTTATTACACTACATATATACATATAATATATATATATATATATAATATAATATTATTATGTCCCAATGTATCGACTGGTGAGGTGTAGGGAAATTGACGGCATGCTCTCAGTTAAAATTTTCCTACTCAGATGATAATAATTAAAATTACATTAAAAATGTTATTTTGTACTCAACCTCCTATGTAAATTGGGGTTAATGTCAAAATGACCGACCATATTATAGTATTTAGCCTACTTTCTCCTTTCCTTCACTTTGAACCGAGGGAATTGCTTTCGGATCTTCTGTAATATATTATGTCAAAAGCAAACGATGCTGCGCGTACCATGTGGTAGCAAATATTTAGCATCAACGAAATGAAGGAAGTAGGCATTCATAGATTATGTCCCACTGAGAAAAGGGCATTTTCTCGATTCCATATAGCGCTGCTCTCATTTAGAGTCAGCTCGAGAGTCCAGGGAGATAGACAGAGGAAGGTGTATTGCAATTTATAACACTCTAGGGGTATGAAATTTATTAGAGATTGTTCTTGTATGAGAGCTTTTACTTGTAAGTTCTAACTCTATGAAGGAAAGTCTGTAATAAAGGTCCAAAGTTTTATTTTTCAGCATTTAATGACAACAGCGTGTTAGTCCTTTTGCGTTTTGAATTATGCGATCAACTCACTACATAGCAGCAGAAAATTGAAAGACGTATTAATATTCTTATATTTTGGAGTGGCGTGTAAAAGTTGTGCTTGAGTTTCTCACTATTCACACCTTTTATTCGCGTAAAACGCCCATGTAAATCTATCAATTATTAAAGAAGGGAAAATAACCGCCGGTATTAGTAGAGAAACATGCCTAATATTAGGGGGTTTCAAAGCATTTCTTGAAAAGAACTTAAGTTTTAAGTACAAAAAGTCAAAAGTCACTTTTCAAGATCGTATTTTGAATGTACTACTTATTGCAAGTACTCCTGTTGCTCCGGTCTCACTAAATCTAAAAGTTACCATGACGACTAAATAAGTGAGATAGATGA